>JBBPCX010122694.1:3406-18406 GCA_037974365.1 Hydrocynus forskahlii
TTAGACCACCTGTCACACACTCACTGATTAGACCACCTGTCACACACCCACTGGTTAGACCATCTGTCACACACTCACTGATTAGACCACCTGTCACACACTCACTGATTAGACCACCTGTCACACACCCACTGGTTAGACCATCTGTCACACACTCACTGATTAGACCACCTGTCACACACTCACTGATTAGACCACCTGTCACACACTCACTGATTAGACCACCTTTCACACACTCACTGGTTAGACCATCTGACACACACTCACTGATTAGACCACCTGTCACACACCCACTGGTTAGACCGTCTGACACACACTCACAGGTTAGACTGACACACACCCGTTTGTTACCCCATTTGATACACAATGGACTGCCATACTCATTCTGTCAGTGACAGATCTAGAACCTCCAGAAGAACCAGAATACCATTCTCGCGCATGAAACTGACCCGCCCACTGTAGATCAGAATGTGACTGGCTGATTCTTCTTCCTAATTATGTTATTGGTTATTCCGACACGGTAGTACTTCAGTCCAGCTCCTGAAGGCCTGACCAATAGGAGTGCTCTCTTAGCTCATCTACCAAGATACTGCAGAGAGGGACATCCTGACTGGATCATTTTCTGTTGATTTTAGGGATTTAACTCTACTGTTTTCGAACAGAATTGAATGGAATAGTGCTGCAGGACCAAGGATGATTCTACTGAATACAAACACACTAAAATGTATTTTTAAGCCTAATTACGGAATTAATGCATCTGATCATTGATCTGATTAGCGCTCTCTTTCTCCACAGTGAACGAGTTCATTGGCGAGGACATCAGGGCTTTTCAGACGGGTCCTCACACGGACAGCAGACCCGGATGACTAAGGCCCGCCATCCCATAAACTTGCCATAATAAGTGCATTATTAATGTCATATCACTCCTTTATGTACGAATTTGTTTTTGTGTAAAGTGTATTGCTCAGATACGGCAATATCAGGAGCTGTGGTACTGGCTGTGTTGCAGGGGTACAGCTGTAAGTATGTTTATAGAGTCCTTTTACTTCATCATGACCGCATATTTGAGCGGAACTAATGCTTTTAATCTGTTTGCAGAAATAAATTATCATTGCAGTATCTGTGCTCCCACGTGCATTTCTGTTTAGCCCATTAAGGTGCACACGTTGCTTCCACAGGTGTTTATATACAGCTTATATCTCTGTAGAGTCAAGTCAAAGTGGACTTTATTGTCACCTCAACCATATACAAGCTCAGGTTCCACAGTGTGCATATAGTGCAACAGACATAAAACATGGTGAAACAAACAAGAACAAAGTAAGGTACGGGTGAGATTTAACCTGTCCTAAATGTGTGGACAGCTCACAGTGCATTGTATACAAATATAAGTAAAACAATTTGTGAAATGGTTGAAAAATTATACTGGTTATATGACCAGTATAACCAGTATAAACAGTATAACAGTATAAAACGGTATGAAACAAGTGAAAATAGCAGCCAGTAGAAAAGTACTGACGAACAGAACAGGAGCCTATGGTCGCTAAGCCTGTGGGCTAGAAGGGTGTAAAGCAGCCCCCGTTGTTTGGCTCTGAAGTTCTCTGGAGTGATGGAGCTCCATCCAGTACCTTTGGGATGACCTGGAGTGGCGAAGATCCAGAACTAATCCTCCAACATCAGTACCTGACCTCACTGATGCTCTTGTGCAATCAAATCCTCACAGCAATGTTCCAATATCCATACCTGACCTCACTGACGCTCTCATACAATCAAATCCTCACAGCAATGTTCCAACACCAGTACCTAACCTCACTAATGCTCTTGTGCAATTAAATCCTCACAGCAATGTTCCAGCATCAGTAGCTGATTTCACTAATGCTCTTATGCAGTCAAATCCTTACAGAAATGTTCCAAATGATCTCTGTGGTATAACCAAGCCTTCACAGCAGTGCTGCAGTTTTTAAGGCAGAAAGGAAAATTCGGCCAAGGTGCCAGAATTTAAGTTCCAGACCGTTTAAGGTGGAACATAAAATTTGATGAGTATATGTGTACAAACCTTACTATCGCCCCCTCGTGGAGAAACTATAAGGAAAGCCCACTTCGCGGTGATACCTGTCTAATCTCACTACACTGTCGTTTGAAAGTCAGTAAGTCTTTCCTAGGCCCAGACTGAGGTTTCTGAATCTGGATCTAATAAGGGCTGAATGGTCGTTTTGCTCTCAACGCTTCCCTCAGCTGCAAATCTCAGTAATTAATCTGAACCCCTCCAGTGCTTGTGTGAAAGTCCGTCATGCGGGAATGTTGTTCTGTTTCCAAAACAAGCCGAAACACACCTTGGTGACCTTCCAGGCAGGCGGCGTGTCTTCCAGAGCTGTTTACCCGTGTTATTGTAATGTTATTTAGGAGGGTTGGATGACGTTGCCTACCACATTTTTTCGTTCCTCATGGCTCTGTCTGAGTTCTCCTTCTCCAGCTGCTCCAGACGACCTTCAGTCGGATCTCCAGATGTTCTGAACTCACCATGATTCTTTGGACATTACCGATATCTTGGAAAAATGTATTATCCTTATTATTTTTTTTATTATAAAATACTTAACAGTGGTCTGTAAACACTGTTTCAAACTACCATTCACAGTACATGTATGGAAATTAAGCTGCAAAACACCATACTTTTGAAAAAACATTAACATATATCCGCTTCTGTGTTATTGTGGTTTAGCCCCGCCCACTCACACTCAAGTCATAGAGTGTTTCAATCCAGATTCATTCTGGATGCATGACGGCCAATGAGAACAGAGCTCATTTAGATATAGGGACAGGAACAGATTTTATTTTGTTGTTTTAAGGGATAATGTTTAATTCTGAGGGATAAACAGAGGCTGGAATTAATTAGGACTGATTTTGGTCACACAAATGTTATAAGAGGACCTAAGAAGAAAAAAAAAAGGAAAAAAGAAAGATCTTTTAATGATATATGACTGCTAAATGTGACATTATGTTTTAAAGGTGTCCCTAGAATTACATGCGTTTGGTCCAAAATCTCACTAATGATCACTGGCCTGCAATCAAATCCTCACAGCAATGTTACAACATCAGTATCTGACATCACTAATGCTCTCGTACAATCAAAGCCTTATAGCAATGTTCCTACATCAGTACCTGACCTTGCTAATAATCTCTGGGCTGCAATCAAATCCTCACAGCAATGTTCCACCATCCGTACTTGACCAGACTAATGCTCTCGTGCAATCAAATCCTCACAGCAATGTTCCAACATCAGTACCTGACCTGGAAAGGAAAATTGGACAAAGGCGCCAGAATGTAAACCCTGGACTGTTTAAGGTGGAACCCTGGACCTGGTGGAGGAACTGGAAGGAAAATCCACGTTTTCGTCAAACGATGTAATATATGAGCAGATTAGAGACAAAGGGTTAATTTAACAGGTAAATTAACAGCTTTCTCAGGTTGTTGTTTACATGATCTCCATATCTTTGTTCATGAAGAACTGCCCTAAATGCTCATTCTTGAAATTATGTGATGTGTTGAGGAGAGAGAGAGAGAGAGAGAGACAGAGAGAGTGAGTGTGTACCACACACCCACGCCCATAATGCTGTGCTCTTTATTTAAGCCCCCCCTGTTCAACCTCGAAGGGTTTCGTTCCGAGTAATCGCCGATATTTCTCACCTCCAGACCACATCCTGGTAGCAGCAGTGTGTGTGTGTGTGTGTGTGTGTGTATAATGCCTGGTTACAGTATCTGATCTCATCTCTTACCCAACAACAACTACAGCAAAAAACAGCGCTCGACCACGACACAGGCATTAACCCTCGCTCCTGCAGTCAGAATGAAGTGACTCTCTATGAGCAACATCCGAATATCGTGATGGTTGGAAGTGGTGAACCATGACTGTTAGAGCTGGCCTCCAGGTCGACTATAAAAAAACTCCACCTCTATCGTAACACTAATTTCTGCTAGCACTCCTATTGGGTTTCTATAAGAATGTTAGCACTAAGCAAATTTTTGGACATGTGAATCCTTTGCAACCCCCCCCCCCCACACACACACACACACACGACCAATCTTATTAACTTCTGATCAGTACCTACCAAAAGAGCAACAGGATCATAAGTGGGGTGGGTGTGGGTTGAGGACTAGCCCATCTGATCCGATCCCACAGAAGAACTGATGGAGCTCAAACTGCTGGAAAAGTTCATGCTGGTTCTGATCGAACACACAGTGCAGCGCCCCCTGCTGTGTATGACCACGCTGGCCCCTGTGCACCGGCAAAAGCTCCTATAAGCATCAGAACTGGACCATAGAGTGGTGTCAGAAGGTGGACTGGTCTGATGGATCACATTTTTTTCTACATCATGCGAGTGGCTGTGTGAGTGTGTGTGGGAAGGAGATTCTGGTGATGGAGTCACTGGTGATGTTCTGCTGGAAAAACCTTGGGTACTGCATTCATGTGGATGCTGCATTGACTACCATGTGCAATACTGTGCAATGTTCTTCTCCAGTGTAACATGTTATCATTACGTGCAAAATCTCAATAGTCTTACCATGTGCAGTATCAAGTTACGTTTTCTAAATGGGTGCGGACTCACTTCATTACATGCAATATCTTACATCCAGTAGTCTTCATGTGCAATATTTCATTTTATCACTTAATATTACTATTGATCTCTACCAAGTGCAATGACGTGCTACAAACAACATTTTATGTCGGTAGATTACACTTAACTGTGTTACTTATATATAGTATTTACACCCTGCATTTCTGTATGTTGCGTATTGTATTTTTGTCTAGAGATTTTTATTTAGACTTTATTTTATATATTGTTCTCTGTGTCACTGTCTTGGCAGTCATTACATAAGCAATTTCCTCCATGATCAATAAACAGGATGATGCACCCAACACACACACACACACATACACACTGCAAACACTCTAGAGGAACAGTTTGAGGAGCATCACAAGGAGCTAAAGGAGACGACTCGGCCTCCAAAATCCCCGGATCTCAATCCGAGCATGTGTGAGACGTGCTGGAGAAACTAGTCTGATCCATGGAGGCCCCACCTCACAACTTACAGGACATAAAGGATCTGCTGTTAATGTCTTGGTGCAGATGGGTGAATGTGTACAATAATCTATGGCCTAAGCAGTGGTGGGACCAGAATGTCGTGTGAGGGGCAGTTAACTCATTTGGGGGGGCAGAAAAAAATATATTGGATGGACAGAGCATACATCGGGGGGGCAGGGCTTGTCCCTATGCCCCCCAGCCCCCCGTAGACAACCCCCTGCGCCTAAACCATTCCTTTACTCTGGCTTGCATTCCTTTGTGTCAATGTGTCAGTGAACCACCAGGGGGCGTCGTGTCCTTTCTGTTATGGACAAACTGGCCATTTCGGTGTTGCCCAATACAGTTCGAAGGAGATCAGTGAGATTATATCTGCAACTTGTTTTCCTACACAAATAGGTGTTGAATTTGTTTAGACAACCTCTCACATGTCAAGCATTTATTTTCTGCCTCATAGTTTTTCATGCATTAATATACTGAAAAAACAAAAGTTATTATTAAATAAAGTTATCATTCATTACTGTTTACGTACACATGGGATTTATATTGTTAAACATTGTATTAATGAAATAACATAAGATGTTAAAATAATGTGGAAGAACCTCGACTACTTCCACAACTTAAGACAGAACAAGTGTGCTGAAATAGGTCTCTAATTTAAAACTACACCCATCGTCCACTTTATCAGAAACCCCTGAACTGTGAAGCTAGAGAAGGACTACAGTCTGTACCTGTACATCTGTATAGTGGAGCTTTAAGGTGGGTGTTTCTAATAAAGTGGCCAGTGAGTGGAAACACAATGCAGGGTTTCAAATAAGGTGGACCGCGAATGGATGCATGAATTACAGGAATACATGCCTTACTCTATTTGACGTAATGTAACAGATACTCCATAACATGCAAACTCGAAGCCGGGGTACAGAGGCTGGGTGAAGGTGGTGTGAACTTTGTGGAGGATTGTCATGGTTTCAGAGATGCTGTAAAAGGCTAAAGTGCCCGCATTGTGGTCCAGATACACCCCAATCCTGGGGGAGCTTGGGCCAGGGATCCTAGTCATGACATTATTGTGCCAGAAGGAATAACCTTTCTTGGAGCAGAACAAACTCCAGGATTGACCATTGTGCCCAAAGTGAGCGTCGTTGCCAGGCCCTTTCCTTGCCATGTGCTTGTGAGCCATGGCCATGGTGATGCCCATCCCGCTCCACTCGGCCTCCCAGTAGCAGCAGCCACGCAGGCCTTCGGAGCCCAGAACCTGGACCCAGTAATCGAAGCGCTCCGGCTGGTCTGGGTAGGAGTGTTCCCGCGCTCGTACAGACACCGTCCGGCAGTCCAGAGACACACTCAACTCTCTGTGGGCCGAACGAGGGTCTAGCGTGAGCTGGCGGGAGTCTGGGAGAGAGAGAGAGAGAGAGAGAGAGAGAGAGACAGAGAGAGAGACAGAGAGAGAGAGAGAGAGAGAGAAGAAGAGAGAGAAAGAAAGAGAAAGAGAGAGGAGAGAAAGAGTAAGAGAGAAAAAGAAAGGAGAGAGAGAAAGAGGGAGAGAGAGAAAATGAAAGAGAAGAGAGGAGAGAGAAAAGAGAAAGAGAGAAAATTAAAGAGGAGAGAGAAAACGAAAGAGAGAGAAAGAGAGGAAAGAGAGAAAGAGAGGAGAGAGAGAGAGAGGGAGAAGGGGAGAGAAACAGAGAAAAGGAGAGAGAGAAAGGAAAGAGCAAAAAGGAAGGAAGTTACATTGCACATCCCGGTTCAACAGTTCAGTCATGCAAATTCACCCAAAAGGAGCGATGCAAATGTGGAGCCTGCTTTTTATTCACATCATTTCAACCAGCGCCTGCCAGAGGTGTGATAGATACCTCACATCACCTCTCAGAACCATATGTACATAGGCACTATGTATTTAAAAAGGAACTTTTTACAGATTTCCACATAATTCAGTGTCTAAGGTGTGAATGGAACCAGACATCTGCCTCTAAAAACTCCCTCACAGAAAGTTATTCCATGAAATGATTATGAAAGTTACCATCGGACTCCTGAGACGTTTTGCCAGAGTTCTGAGAAGCTTTTATTCCTAAATGGTGGAGGGATGTATGCAGGGTGTTATGAGGTCCCCAAAAAAACGATCTAATTCGGATCTGCCACTATTTTACCATCATCAACTTTCCATATAAACACTCAGAGTACACATGGAGCTTCACTGGGGGTCGATAGTGAATAAATCGGTTGTATTTGTATTGGAGACGTCTGGTTCCATTCACAAGCACTGTGAAGAAATGCTATAAAAATCAGTGAAATTCCCCTTACGGCATCTTGTTTTCCATGTACTTCTAAGTACAATTACGGCCAGGTGTGTTATTCAATGTTTTGTGAGACATTATTGAAGAAGAAAGTGCAGGGGATCCTGTAGTACTTACAGTAAAGGAATTCCGGTCTGATTTTGGGAAGTGGACTCTGAAGAATTTTCACTGTCCTGGCTGGAAATTAAACATACCACTTTAAAATGCACACATTTTTTTTTACTAGTTTTAAAATATTTAAGATGAAGAACTAGTTATTATTTGTAGGAATGTTACTCAGTAAATCGTGTTTACCTCACTGACAGATGTTTTACTAAATATTATCATTTGCATCACATTTTCAATACATTTTTTCCAGTTTGTGTTTGCTTTTTTGCTGTCCATAAGTTTCCAGACACCCTTTCTAATGAGTGGATTTGTCTGTTGGTAACACAGATGTTCAATTGCGAAACAAGCACCTGTGTATTCCAGTAGAACAGCACTGCCAGAAGAATGACAAGTTCTGGAGAAGCCGCACACAAACCACAGGTCATCATGCTCAGCACCAAGTGTCAGCCAGACGAGTGTAAAGCCTCCCAGCAGTATCCTGTGGAGCAGTGGAATCACATTCTCTGAAACGATGATTCACCACTGAACACCTTTGGGAGGAGCTGGAGTGATGGAGCTCCGCTGAACCCCTCCGGGAAATTTAAAGGAATGGGCTCCTCCTAATACCTTTGGGATGAGTTGGAGTGATGGACCTCCATTAAATATCTTTGGGATGAGTTGGAGAGATGGACCTCCATTAAATATCTTCGGGATGAGTTGGAGAGATAAAGCTCTTCTGAACACCTCAAGGAAGAGTTGGTGTGATGGAGCCCCTCTTAACACCTTTTGAGTAAGTTAGAGTGATGAAGCTCCACTAAACACTTTTACTGTTTAGTGAGCACGGTTGAGATCACTTGGAATGATGGAGCTTCATAAAACATCTGTAGGATGACTGGAATAATGGAGTTCTTCTGAACACTTTTGAGCTAACTTGAAGTGGTGGAACTGCTCTCAACAACCTTTGCAAACAAATCCTAACAGCAATATTCCAACATCTAGCCATTCCAGAAGAGTAGAAGCTTTTACTGCAACAAAGGGGGGTGGGGGCAACCCCCTCCTTTTAATACCTTTCCTGATTTTGGAAGAAATGCTGGATAAGCAGGTGTCTGGATACTTTTGGACGTTTATCATGAAATACGGGAATTATCTTATGTAGCTGGACTCAAATTTTCTCTCACCTGCTCTTATGATCTTGGGCCACTCCACTTTAAAAACCCTTTCTACCCTTGTCCTGAGAGCAGCAATGGCATTGCTCAAGCTCCCAAAATCAGAGAATGGAGCTATGGAGGTACTGGGAACATCGGTGGGTTCCGCAGGGGCACAAAACAACTTATAGGTCTAGAGAGAAAAGAAGCAACAGACAGATTCAGAAATACAAGAACCCACATTGTAGAACCACCTTCAACCTAGCAATGACTCTGAATGAGCCACACTAGATGAATGAGCCACAACAGGGTAGAGGGTTACGAGCAAAAGATGTGGCCAGTGAGTGGAAGCACAAGGTGTGTGTTTCTAATAAAGAGGCCAGTGAGTGGAAGCCCAAGGTGCGTGTTTCTTATAAAGTGCCCAGTGAGTGAACACAGTGCGATGAGGCGATGTAGGGGTGGATCAGAATGGGAGTAGAATGTGGTCATTAAAATAACCACTGACAAAGTACAAATTAGCCAATTCCCCCGTTCATCTCTCCAAACACCTGTGGCTACCTGAAGGACATGGATGTGGTCACTGGTATGCAGAAGCAGCTCCAGCTTGTTGTCCTGCTCCTTGAGCTCGACAATGTCCTGCTCCAGTTTCTCCAGCAGGCCCACTGCCATCCTCCGCTGACCTTGGATCAGTTCTCTCACCTCCTGGCACCTTTTCTCAATGAACTGGATGAGTTCGCTGAAGATCTGCTCGCTCTCCTCCGTCGATGAATCTAGTGAGATCTGTGAGAGGACCGAGGCAGATTTTAAAAAAATTACTGTATAATCATGAATGCAATTGTACATTTGTATTTTCAATATGCAAATTAAGCATAAAAGAGCTCTCATACTGAAGAACCATAAGGTGTCTATGCTCTCATACTGAAGAACCATAAGGTGTCTATGCTCCAGCAGAGGGCAGTGTAATGTACGACATCAAGTCATGATGAAAGTCAACTGGTAACGTTAAGATTGCCAACTTGGGTGCCTGAGGTGTCCAATGTATCGTAGATTGTACCCTTATGTGGAATTCTATTTCTTGCCACTTATAAATAACAATAATTATGTAAAAATAAATACATAGACCTAAAATAACTCAGTTAGACCAGTCCCTAGTCCTCAGTACTGTACAGACTCCTGAACCCATTCAGTTCAGTGTACAGTAACCCCCTGCTTTTCGCTGGGGTTACGTTCACAGAGCACCCGCGTATAGTGAAAAATCGCATTGTTATGTTGTGGTAAAAAAAAAAAGCCTAATTTCATACGGTGTCAGAAATTGTGCACTTGCACACTTTTAGTGCATAGTGCGTACACACTGACAACCAAGCTAAAACTCAGTGCACTGAAAGTACCCAGATGGTGCACTAATAGTGGCCAAAAAACGCAGTGTGCGCACCAAACGGATGCCATTTTGACCACGTGGGGGGGGTGGGGACTTTCAACAAGTTTTAAGAGTTGAATATGGCGGCCAACAGTGAAATGCAAGCCCAAGTGAAGGTAACTGGTTCATATAAATATAACTAATAGTAATAAAATTATTTTACTGATGTATACTGTGGTATAACCGGCAGATATTTTGGCGGGCTAGAGAATCGCGAGCAAATGTTAGGCCATCGCTTCCGCTAAGTGCAAAACGTTGTGTTCCATTTCGGACAACACTTACCCACGGCAGTGTGCACTACAGAAGGAAGTGCTCAGAGTGCACTCATGTAAGTTCGCGATTTCGGACACACTCATAGTATAAACCATAAATATGCCCCCAAATATGCCCTAAAAACACTTTAATTTCATTTCAAACTCATTAGCCTTAAAGAAAATGTAAGGATAAACCCGTATCCGCACTGTACAGTTTACACTGAACTCCAGCAGCACTAGAATGTAAATGCCGATATTACCGCTGTATAGACGATACTGTAATTCATGCACATGCGTTTTCTTTGGTATGCACTGTCATTTTCATTGGCATAAGCAGTTAAATACAGCAATAAATTCATTTAATTTACAGTAATAAAAATAAAAGGCTTTAAGAAGAACTAAACGAAAAACAGTGAGTTATGCGTCAAAGAGCAGCAGCCAATCAGCAGCAAGGACAAATAAATAGAGTGCTCAGATTGGGTACTTTCAAACCACGCCCCCTGTATTTAACAGCAGTATTTCACCGTCCCGATTCTTTCTTTGTGTTAATAGTTATTAAAATGTAATCTTTAATATGCAATGAACTACGCGATTTAGAGAGTGATTTATTTAAACTTTTAAATAAAGTGTAATAACCCAAACGTAAATTCTTCGCCAACGTAAAACCAAAAAGCCACTGCCATAAAGCAGCAGCGAGCGGAAATGATGTATTTCTGAGCATGCCTAGTCAAAATTGGGTTTCCTGTCTAAATCGTGTAGTGACATCAACCACGCCCCCTCGTCCTCATGCAGGGTTTTTGTTAGAGCGCGGTGCTTAGCAACCCAGCACAAGGACGAGGGGGCGTGACGGACGAGGCCCAGACGTCACAAAAGCCAAAAAAATGCGGGGGATATCTGCCTTTTCCGCACACGTGCGGGGGTTCCGCGAATAATTATTAGTTTGGTTCTCAGAAAAACTCCGCTGCGACTGAAATCGCGACTGCTGATCTGTGTATAAGTGGGGGTTACTGTATTTGATCTTAATGGCATCAATTTTATGAGAACACCGTTGTCCATTTTATCTTGGCTTCAACAAAACGTGGAACTAAATGAAGGAAACAGGGAGCGTAAAAGCCTTGAACGTTTCAGACAGAAGTGGTTAGTTCTCACTTCAAGAGCGTCCACAGCCTGTCTCAGCTCCAGCAGCTCCTTCTCCTTCGCATGGATCTTCTGCTTGAACTTCCTCCTCACCACTCCCAGCTCCTTCTGCACAGGACCATCAAGACATGAGCAAAAACTAGCTTTGGATGGGAAACCTAGAGCAACAAGTTACTAGTGTGCTAATGGTTACATAACCTAACCTAATAACCAAGTCCATTTGGAACTATTGCTCATTATTTCCATCTTGGTCCAGTCCAGAGACTCTTATCACAGCTATAGTTATTTCCTTTGTTGTGAGCCGAAACTGCAACAGTAGCCCATAGCTAGCATAGTGATGGCTTGTTCATGTACAGTAACTCCAGAAGATGATGATATGATATACTCAGATATGTTCATCAGGACTCATGGAAAATGACTTTGTATGCTGATATCGTGGGTAGACTATATGCAAAACAGTACACTAATTTGCCCAAGGGTTTAGGAGCACCTGTCCCTCACTGGCTAAGAGCTAAAGATGTCAATCTGGCCTAATAAAAATAAAGGAAGCTGTAGAGCAAGGATGAGATTTGAATGTGAGACAATGTGTTCTTTCACACCTTCCTTTTAGCCAGCTCTTGGCCCGCATTTCCACCTTGGGTGAGGTTCTGGTGCACCCTTAGCATACTGTTAGCATCCTCAGTATCCCTGTGTGGGTGCTAATAAGCTTTTGGTGCTAAAACGATTCTTTGATGTTATTTTTTCTGCATTCAAGAAATCTTGAAAGGACACTCTGGCCACACAGCCACACAGGAGTGAGATTTCCTGGTTTAAAGACTAGAAAAAAACGTTCTGATGGTGTAACTTCAGTTTTGAAGGACTGCAAGAGCTCAGGATGTTTTCCTCCAAAGTGTTTGGGTAGATTCCGCTGAATGTTTCACTCAGTTCTAGATATTTAATCGACTGTAGAGCTGTAGTGTCAACAGGTTTCAGTCAATTCTATATACATATCACTGACATGCATAAATAGTTTAATGCAGCTTTCAGTCCGTTTTAAGTACATCGCTGACTGTTTCGGTCAGTTCAAGGTAAGTCACTGGTTACAGAGCTGTCGTGTAAGCGGGTTTCAATCAGTTCTAGATATTTCATTGACTGCAGAGCCTTAGTGTAAGCAGGTTTCCATTAGTTCTAGATATGTCCGTGACTGTACAGCAGTAGTTTAATGCAGGTTTCAGTCAGTTCTAGATATGTCATTGGTTGCTTCAGTCCGTCATACTGTTAGCAGGTGTCAGTCACTTCTAGACATGTCATTGCTTGTAGAGTCGTATTGCAGGCAGGTTTCAGTCCATTCTAGATACATCACTGACTGTAATGCCAAAGGGTGAGCAGGTTGGTAGCCGTTGGACGAGAACACCACTGATGTACTGTTCTACCAGTGATCATGTCACGTTTAGCAGGTATGCTAGAAGATGTGCCAGCATCTTGCATTTCTTCAAAGCCCCAGACAGAACCTGCTGTCCAAACTTTGATCCACCTTCATGACATGTTTGAGATCACAATTGAAAACTGACTTCTTACTGGTCCAGAACACATCATGAGCTTATGGCCATACACTCTTTGAGCGATGGCATATAAGAACCACTTTCGGTTCCCTAACTACGTTCCCTAATCATGCTTGTAAATCAGAGGCAGAACCTTTAAAATAATGCAAACAATCCTAATTCCCTTCCAAATAACACTTTCCCAGTTGAGAATTGATTAAAGTGTAGTGTGTGAACACTGTTAAAGTGTAGTGAGTCCTCACAAAAGGGTATACACTATATGGACCGTGAGTAATGTTGAATGTTGAAACTTTAATAGTATTTACACACTACATCAAAAAGCCAAATGAGCATAATTCAGTTTCCCATGATATTGATCCTTTAATAAAAATGGCTTTAAAAAGTTCAGTTGTGTTAGCAGAAAAAGATACTTATTTACAAAAATGGCTCCCCAACGAATCACCCAATGTTCCGTACCTGTTGCTTTGCACTCTCCTCAGCAGCTGAAACCGTGTCGTGGTCCTTGTGTCCGTCTATGGCGCACAGCAGACAGATGCACTGACCGTCCGTTTGACAGAATCTCTCCAGGAGCCGGTTGTGCTGAGGGCAGATTTTCTCCTGGAGGTGCCTGGAGGCCTCAACCAGCTTGTGCTTTTTCAGCGCTGCGGACTGATAGTGAGGCTGGAGGTGAGCACTGCAGTAAGACGCCAGACACACCAAACAGGACTTCACCGCTCTGTCCCAGGACTCTGGACTGCAGAAATCACACCTGACCTCGCAGCACTGTGAATGAGTGGCCGGCGGCTCCATAACCTTCAGCTTTTCCACCATATCGGCCAGGATGGTGTTCATGCTGAGGATGGGCTTTGGGGTGAAGCTTTGTCTGCACTGGGGGCAGCTAATGGCCTTCTGAGGGTCTCCGTTTTGCCAGTGGAGGTCAATGCAGGTCATGCAGTAGCTGTGTCCGCATGGTATAGCCACGGGATCTCTGAACAAGTCCTGGCAAATGGGGCAGGTGAACTGTTCTCTGTCCAGAAGCTGCTCCAGCTGGGCCATTGGCCTTCAGAGTGCTGGAGGAAGTGGGACAGGTAAGCAGCACGACAGGTGTTAACTAGCACACTGAGCCACGCCCAAGCATGTGTGTTTTTGTAGGCGTGTCCGTGCATAGCAATGTGTGAGGTACACTATATGGGCAAAAGTATAGGGACGCTTGACCATTACCCCAACGGGGCCTTTAATGACATTGCATCCAAATCCATAGACCTCAACATGGAGTTGGTCCCCCTTTACAGCTATAACGGCTTCCACTTTTCTTGGAAGGCCTTCCACAAGAATTTGGAGAAGTTTCCAAACAAAAATATTGTTCTGTAAAGCAGAGGTCCTCAACCACTGGGCTGCAGACCGGTATCAGTCCGTGAGTCATTTGGTACCAGATTGCACAGAAAGACAGAATAAAAAATATTTTATTGATTTACATGATACAGTACATCAAAAATTTAGCCCACAAGCTAGCAAACATGAGTAAATAAACATCTTTGAGGAGCTTCTTTTTTTTTACGCACTTTGTTTTTAGTTGTTTCTATACCAATCTGTGAAAATATTGTTTTACATGAAACTGGTCCGAGGCGCAAAAACGGTTGGGGTGCCACTGCTTTAAAGCACAATTTTAAAGGAAATGACAAAACATCAAAATAAGAGAAATGATGCAGTGTGTACAGAACTTGAATAATTCAAAGAAAACAAATCTCTTGCTCACTCTTAAACAATAAAAGCAATAATTGCCTTTGACAAACTTCTAGTAGTATTTTACCATTGCGAGAGGAGAGTGTTGATTACAGTAGTGTTTTTATACTTTTCCTCATTAAATAAGATTTGATCACTAATCAGGTGATCACTAATCAGTCCCTCATAAAGCAGAATTAGGTGCTTGTGTAGGAATTTAACAGACACTGGCATGGAAGGGTTATCATACTCATAGAGATGCTGATTTAAAATAAATTGCGCTGGTCTCTTATTTTTTCCGTAGCTGTATATAGGAGTTATATATTTAGTGTGTTTAATAGCGCATGTCTTT
>JBBPCX010122752.1:0-19784 GCA_037974365.1 Hydrocynus forskahlii
TAGCTTTTGCTGGAGTCCCTAAAGGAGTAGCTAATTTCACATGTCGCAGAACTGAATCACCTATAACCAGAGCACTTCGAACAGGCTTTGCAGCTGGCGCATCACTGAGGAGGCCAAACCTGTTTGATACGTGAACGGGAGGAGGAGAGTGGTGCTCGCGTGGGGAAGCTCTCTTGCGAGGGAAAGCTTTGCGACTATGCCGCTGAATCGTCACCCAATTGCCCTGCTGCGGTGGCTCTACAGCCGGAGTCGGGGGTGAGCTATCCTCCCCTAAGGCACCCGGACTAGCTAGCAGCACAGCTGACTCTCATCTCCTATCCCTAGTTAAAGTCTGGATGCGCTCCTCTAATTCTGAAACCTTCTCCGTCAGATACGTGACTAACGTACACTTCACACAAGTAAACTTTACGCTGGAACTAGAGCTATTGACGGAGAGAGGGGCTGAACTGAACATGCCACATTCCGTGCAGAGAAGGCGCTTGGCAAACTCCATACTGAAACTTACCGTGGGCTGGTGACATTGAAGACCGATGGAAGTACTTTAATAATCGTCCGAAAAGTTAAGTTAACTCACTTATGCTTTTATGAGCAAAAAAGATGCAAGCTCATTACACCTTTTAGCTGAAAGAAACTCTGGAGGTAACTGCACTGAGGGATTTGTTGATCTATCCACAGTGGAGTTTTTGTTAATGTTCTCATTAGTGATTATAGAGAAATGAAACTGTATATCCCTGAGATGTTTATTCAAACTAATTTGAGTTAAGTACCGTTACTTCTTCCAGTTTTTCTCCATTCACCTTTTTGCATAGTCTCTTTCGATTCATGACCACTGTCACATAGCCTTTGCAGGTCACTGACTCCACTGTTATTCTAGGTACCCCAGCACAGTTTACAAAAAAGAAAGCTCTGATATTCTCATTAATGTCCCTCTGTTTCACAGGGTTAGGGCTAGTTTGGGTGAGCAGACCAACAAGATTTTCTAAGAAAATACAGAAATGATCTGAAAGCATCCCTAATCCTTAGAACTCAGAGCGCATTAATAAAATCTTATTTCAAAGCGTGTTTGCTTTACTACAACCTTGCAGTTTGCTCACTTGTGGGTGAACTAAAATAAAAGAACTTTGCACGCAGACTCTGCACGTGTATAGTGCTAGCAAGGTATCTCCTGCCTTGACTGCAACCCTCTAAAAATCTAAAATCCAAACCATATACAGAACAACTAAACTATTCAAAGGTGACAATCCTTAACCCTTTGAACTTGAGTGGTTATGAATCCTTGTTGGAAAGTTGTCCCAGTTTGTGTTGATGGTCAAGGTGTCAGACATCATGCTGAGCTTTGTTTGTCACGTAGAATCAAAGTTATGGTAATTTTAAAAACATGGAATAATAACCGCAACTGGTGGTTTTGAAATTATTTTGAAATTACACAAATGCCCATAAAATGCCCAATTTTTTTTTTATTTTAGGTCTTAGAAACAAAACAAAAAAAAAGATATTTTAACCAGGAGAACTTTCAAGATAGTCTCCACCCACAATTGGTTGGGGAAAACACACAGAGGGAGAAGGGTACAGACAGTGTGTCTTGGCCAGCAGCTGGTAGCGGCCGCTTTTGTATTAGTTTGTGATAGAGACTTTTATTATGAAAAGTGTGTTGGTTTAGTGTCACATGTTGTCAGCTGTTCTGTGTTTTAGTTAAAGTGATTGTATTAGATGATTGGTTTATATCTAAGTTTTTTGGTTGTAGGTCAACTTTCACACTTATCCTCACTCTACCCGTTCCTCATGTGTCTTCTGGTTTCAGTATGCTTTATGTTTTAGGCCCTTGTGCCTTTTTGTGTTTTGTACATTGGAGTCTGTGTTTTATAATAAAAACCCATCAAAAGGGAATCCTGCAACTGCGCCTTGCCTCACTACCCAAGCACCCCCGATGTGACAGATTGACCGACCAACCCCAGAGGCGCAGCAGGTTCCCACACAGAATCTCAGGCTCAGATTCCCCAAAGGAGAAGGCAGCCACCACACAGGCATCCAGAAGAGAGCATGAGCTAGCCCCCAGCCAGCGCGGAGACAGTGGGCTAGTAGAACTTGCTCTGAGCACTACGGCCCAAACCCACGCTGTGGGTGCGAGGTTTCGGGCTCGCACGGAGAATTCCGACTTTCAGGCTGGCTTCGAGGGACGGTCCCCCCCGATGGTCTTTTGGTGCCAGCACTGATCCCACGGCAGGTTTCCTCGCCTGCATGCAAGAACCAGGCAAGAAAGCAGGTCCAGGACACGCCGACAAGCCACCAAAAGGGACATGGGCTCCTGTGCCGCAGCGGGTGCCCCGGCCCTTTGTGCCAGCAGCGAGGGATGTCTTCCCTACAGGCAGGCTCCAGGATGCAGATCCAGGAAAAGGGATCAAGCCGCCCTGGAATGGACCTGGATCCCTCCAAGCATTCTGGAATAGTGCCCTTGGAGAGGGAGGTGGAATCGCATTAATTTCTTAGGGGGGTGTACAATGTATAGTGGGTCCCCATAGGGAGCTTTACCCCTGGCTTCAACATGGGGGGATCTCTGAAGGGGGCTCCATCCTCAGTAGGATAAGCGAGGAGCGCACATTCGGGGGGGAGGACATGTGGGGCCCACCGGTCCGTGAGAAATGTTTTTGTTTGTTGCCACCGCCTACCCTGCCTCCACCCATTTCTTGGGTTTTTGGTGTCCTAAGGGGGGGTGGTACTGTCATGTCTTGGCCAGCGGCCGGTAGAGGCCGCTATGGTATTAGTTTGGAATGGAGACTTTCATTTTGAAAAGTGTTGGTTTAGTGTCACGTGTTGTCAGCTGTCTTGTGTTTTAATTAAAGTGATTGTATTAGACGATTGGTTTATGTCTGAGTCTTTTGTCTATTTAAGTTCTAAGAGTTTTGTATTAGTTGTCGGTCAACCCTCACACTTACCCTCACTCTACCCGTTGCTCATGTGTCTTCTGGTTTATGTATGCATTATGTTTTAGGCCCTCATGCCTTTTTGTGTTTTGTACCTTGGGATAATAAAATCCCCTCAAAAAGGAATCCTGCATCTGCGTCTCACCCAATGTGACACCGAGCACGCCCCATGTGACACAGAGCAAAAGGGCAGCAAACGGCGAGCATGTAGCAAATAGCAAACACTGGTTTTAGACTGTTTTACACTATTTTTATTTGTTATAATCAGATTTTACTTATACACTCTAATGGTTAAACGTAGGAAGGTGGAGCCAGAGGTGAAGCTAAGATTGGAACTGACAAATGTCCTTCAATTTTGGTCAATTTCTGTAGGTTTTAACTCCATGGTTGGAGGGATTATGGGTTTCTCCATCCTGATCAGTGCAGAAGTCTTTCAGCATTATCCTACCGTCTGGTTTTTGGATGGCACCATTGGTATTCTGATTGGGCTCATCATTCTAGCTTATGGAATAAAGTAAGTTCATCCAATATTTGCAATCATTTTTGCCCTTGAGAACATTCTCTACGATGGAAGTATATTTTGTTCTTAAATGATTTTTTTGGTTAAACAAAACTATGGACAAAAGACAGGCTGCTCTTATTGTTTTTAACTATGCAAACTAGTTTTAACCATTTTATGATAAACTAGGTCTAAAATGGCCAAAATCTTGTGGGTACCTGGAATGTACTTGGTTATTCATGTCTTGGCTGATATATTACATTTTGGGCTAAACTGTACACATTTGATTTTTCAGTAGTCAAATTCAGGTCTAGATGAAAATTATCTTTCATTTTCCCCTGACAAACAAGACTACTGAAGATAAATGAATTTTGTTACCACTGTTACTTTTTTGCTACAGGTTGTTAATGGATATGGTACCACGAGTAAGACAAACCAGGAACTACGAGCGATTCGAGTGAGCATAATGGAGGAGATACAAAAGGAGGAGGCAGTTGCACAGGCATGCATAGTTTCATTCTGAAATGCCCATCATCTTCTCACTCTTCTAGCACTAAAAAAATCACACATTTACATACAATCACACCCAAGCAAGAAGATTTCCAACAGTGACACCATCTCCATCTGAGAAGCGGCTCCAAGACTAATCATCACGTCTCAGTCTGTCAGCTAGCAACACCTCAGCAGAGGAGGAAATAGAATCAATGGTAGACAGAGCAGGAAATGTTTTTTTTAGTTTGTTCCAAGCAAAGAACCAAGTTTTTACTCAACTAGATCTTGAAACAAGGAAATCCTGGCCACTCAGTGGAAGCATTGATAGAGCAAACTCTTTTCTTTCCATTGATCCAACTGACTAGGCTTTTATTGAGAAATTATTTGAGGCTCTTCTCCATCAATGTTCTGCCATCCTTTCTTAAAAGCCCAGTTTTGCCAGTTTGTTGTTCCACTTAGCGGTCATATAGGTAGTTCTGTTGTTTCTAACCTGACACCCCAGCATACCACCAGTCTTTTGAAAAACTCACACCCAAAGCCCAAGAGGGTTCAACAGCAAAGCACATAAGAGGCCACATTTAATATCAGATCCATGCAGGGTCCATTCTTTGAAGAATGGGGGTCAAGGGACCAATATGTCTGAGATATGGGCAACATGTACCACTGTAAATTGGGGAACCATCATAGAACCCCAGAGCGGTCTGTAAATAGTGTTTTGCTTTTGTACTTTGTCCAAGCTTTTCAGATCACTACTATTCACATATTTAGGATCAACATTGAAAAGAAATCACTATTTTCAGTAATATAAAACAAATTTAGTTTGAGATGTGTGAATACTTTTTTCTTAAGAGTTACCTTCAAAGATGTATCCAGAAAAATAAATGGTAAAGATGGACTGAAATGTGTATCTCTCTTAAAAAATGCTACTACTCACTGAGGGATGCAATAGAAGAACCACTGAAGTTACCAAAAAAATCACTAAAAGAGATGAGTGTGAAGAACCTTTTAAAGATAGCAAGAACGTCCATGTTTTGTAAAAACAGTTGGGAGAACCCATAAAGGACCCATTATGACTACCTTGATATTAGAGCTTTGAACTTTGAAAAGGATCTTCACCCTCACATATCCCATTTACAAAAATAGTAATTTTGAGGACCATTCATTCAAAGCAAAAATGGTTCTTCTATGGCATCATCTAAAAGGTGTAGCAATAAGAATGAAATGACAATACAAATGTAAACTTGCCAAAAAGACGTGTAAATTTATAGTTCCATTATATCATGAATACTATTTACATATGTTTCACAGAAGTGATGGAATATTAATTACAATATTGACAAAAAGCAACTTTGGGCAAATAGTTTGTAATATTTACATCTATAAATATGATTGTAGATGGTCACTGTTGGTACAAAACCTTGAATCTCCAAAATGATAACTTTCCAGGAAAAGACAAAAGAACATACTCATAATGGAAGTCAATGAACATGTTTTTGGACCACTTAAATATTGATCAAATTTTTTTCAAACAAAAAAAGTCTTTGTCCTGACAGGGACAATAAATAAGGCAAAGAAATAAGTAAGAAAAACTTTTTTTATGTTACTGTATGTGTGTAATATGATTTCAGAAAAGGTTTGTGTTTTAAATTTTAAAATTAACATCCAGAATATTCAAAATTGGAAAAGCTCAAGAAATTATGAAAAAGGTGATTTAACAGGTGATTTTATCTTCTGATGAGTAAAATATTACTGTATAAACTGCATGAGTTAGTGTTAAGCAACATTATAAACATAATCTACAGCAGTGTTGTTTGCAGCATTACAGCAGTGCAGAGCTAGCAATTAACAGTATTATTTCATTGTGTTGTTATTTCATTGCGTTGTAGTTATGTTCCTAGAGCTAGCAGTGCCTTATATTTCATTACAAGAGAAAAAAATCTCTCTAAATCTGATGCCTAATGGGCTATAATGTGGGGATCAGTTAAGGTTAATCTGTGATTTGCTTGGCATGGACTGCTACGCCTGAATCCAAAATCAACAGGATTTATCTGACATTCTTTTTGGCACCAAGATTAGGGCAAGATTAAGGTTTGCTCGTGTTGAAGTGATAAAAAAAAAAGCTGGCAAGCCACGGCACGCTAAGCAAAAGAGCAGTGTATAGGAGTGCAAACTTTTTTTTGGTTTTACACCATTTTATTAGTTGAAATCAGATTTTACTGATACACTATTTACACTAAGGGTAAATAACAGCATCAGTCCTGTCAGGTAAGGATTGGACAAGTTCCTGTCCCCACACTTCCACCAACTAGGTGCCCATTTCAGTTAGAGTTCATGCAAACCTACTTCAGCATTTCACCTGCTGTCCAAAATTGAGAACTTTGTTTTTCTAGTGATTTGTCTGGTCAGTCAGAATCTCAGTGTTCCACCATATCAAGCCTGTCAAACACAGACTGAGTTTGGTCATGGTACATGGGTGAGTTGACAGACAGCCGATAGCAAGTGATAGAATTAAAATGCATAAAATCTTTTCACACATTGCCTTGTTTCCATAAAACTAACTTTTAACGATAAAAATGCTTTAAACAATTTTGAAGCTTTTTTGTCACTAAAAGTTCATTTTACACAGCACTTTTTGATGACAAAATATTTTTTAAAAATATGTTTAATGACCTGATTTGGGGGAAAAAAACATTGAAATTATTTGCCATAAAGATCTGTTTGGGCACTGTCACAGGTTCCCTTCATCCCCAAATAAGGGCATTATAATCACGAAAACAAACAGGCACGAAGGCCTAACAGAACTCGAAGATCCACACAAGAGACTGGGAGATAGTAACTCTCACTAAGCATAAATGGTTAGTCCATACTAAACGAACTTAAATACCCAAAGCAAAGCCCCATATCCCAATAAGAACAAAGACATTACTCCCTGAGCACACTGGCAGCTGAAAACTAATAAACAAACACAAGCCCGGTGTGCTCAGAATTTCATGATAAAAGACCCATAAACAAAACAAAATCGAAGAACAGAATTACGGGACATGACAGGCACATTGTGTTTACCAAAGCTAAACCCTTTTCTAGACATTTCTCTTAAAATCTCAGTCCAACTCCACACTTTTTTGCCATACTGTTTATGTCAGTTGAAAGAGGCCTGTAAAAGATATCAGTCACATGACATGCATTATCCTCACCTGACACTACTGGTGCTGAGATAAGGAATACCTAACCAAGTATTAGAGAAGAAATAACACATGTGGCTTTTTGTATGGGGAGCGTAAAAATAGACAATAGATGGCATACAGAGTATTTACAGGTTCCTGTCTAGGTCAAACAGAATTTTAGCTCTATTTTAACTGCAACTATACATTTGTCATCACAACTTGTGTTTAACTCTGTCATTCTGCTATAATATCTTAATGACATAGTTCAAGCAACAAGTGGGAAATAATTAATATTGGCATGCTTTTATTACTGTCAGTAATAACTAAGACTCAGGATTAAAGGCTGCATGAAGAGGGTTTCGGCTGGAATAAACAAATGCACAAGGTTCACTTCAGCAGGACTTTCATAGGAAGTTTATTGCCCCAAGTGCTACGTTTAGTCATAAAATTTCAGATAATGAATAAGCACATTGCTCAGACAAGCTCACTCACTTTATATATTAACTGAACTGTACATGAACTGAACCCTCGTAAACTAAAGTCATTGTTTTATGCTGTACTAACAAAACATTCATAAGGTTACAGGACACCCACTTAAGACTTTCGTGACAAATTCCATAAACGTAACCCTACTTTAACTATTATAAAGCCTTATTTGAAGTGTCATTTGTCCTAGAGGTTGCTTTAGCCCATTTTATACCATCTCAGCAAGTGTAATGACAATTGACACTTGTTGGAATAAACCTTAATAAGTGTCTATGGGTATCCCAGACAGGGATTAAGCCTTGTCTGGGCCTACCCTTTCCTTTTCAATGGAAAATCTCTATTCACAGCACTACATAATCCAGGACTAGGTTTAATCCCTGTCTGGGAAACCGACCATATAGGTTTATGTAGGCATCATGTAGCCTAATGAACTTCAATACAGTGTTTAGTCCTAAGAAACAGAATGTGCTCTATTTGACTGAATGGAAATACAGATGACAGTGGTAAAACACCAGTTATCAGTAGCAGTAATATCAGTAAAAAATAGGATCAGAATTTGGAGGGACTAAAGACTGAATCCAATCTAATCTCATCACAAATCTAGCCTGAAATACCATGTACTCACAATGTGTGATGTCATGTTGTTACCTGTGTATTTCTTAGTGTGGAGTAGTAGAGTGTATGTATTGGTCTACATACAGGCGCTCATATTTAGTGAAGCACTTCATTTTAAAGCTTAATAGTTTAATATATATATATATATTTGATAGGGTAGAGTTAAATACTTATAGTTTTAAATATTGGTATCGGAAATGAAAAAGTGGTATTTTTGATATCTCTAAATGGTTTTGTTTACATGAGGCTCATACAATGATTCATTTCCACTCTTTGGAAATGGGTTCCATGTAAATCAGTATATAACTGTGTATATGGTAATTACAGCCCTGTACAATATGGGTACTGAGTGTAATTATCTTGTTTGCAGATATATAACACAACAGTAATGTGCCTAAACACTACAGGTTTTGTCACTGACAGTTGTCGCCTTCATCTCCAATGTAAGACATTTGTCAGTGAACCCAGTAGATTTGGTAATGAAAGCTATGTTATTACCTGATGTTGATTTGAATTGGGTATGTTCTGAGCATCTCAGCTGACCTACAGCACAACGATATGTATCCCCACTACAGTTGCAAAACAATCAAAGGCCACCTCACAATGGCAAATTGCACACTAAAAAAAAGGTTCTTTGTGCAATACTAGGGAAGAAACATTTGTGGCTTTCAATGGACGGTCAGTTTTGTAATGCCACTTTTCCATGTGTATACAGGAACCGTGCTATACCTAAACTCTACTGCGATGGTACGGAACTTACTGCGCATTTTGATTTTCCAGTGTATCTCAGGCCAGTCACAGTGTTTCTGACGCATCCGTAGTGCAATTCTCTCCTCACAGTTTATGGCCGGTCGTCCCAAAAAAGCATACATGGAATCGATTCAGAGGAAAGTTTTTCTGTCAGAGCTGCTTTAGATATTGTGGTCTTTTATTTTTTATAGTCTTGTTTGAGTTTTTATAATTTTAGTTTTTACATGTTTAACATTCTTTAGCCATGTGACAAAACCTAACCCAGCTAGCTTGTTAGCGATGTCTGGGTACACCTTTGTGTTTCTCACAGTGTTAAAGATCAATTTATTTGCATCATAGAAAACTCTCACTGAAATTTATCTTCAGCCCAAACAGATAGTAATGCTTGTACTTTGTCGACTTCCCAGTTCGAATCTCCATTGTTGTTTCTTGCGCAGAAAGTAAAAGAAAAATGCATTCCATGTTGCGATGACATTTTTACCAATCAGAAAAGCAGTGATGCAGTCAGTTTGGGGGTGGCCCATTTTTTGCCCTACCGTCGAGCATTCTGGGTTCAGGTTGCTTTTATTAATTAAAAACATTTGTTCACGGTGCGACACGTTTCCTTGTGCCACTGGAAAAGCACCATAAATGAGGTGTGAGAACCTTTTTAAATGTAGATGGCTGTTCTTAGGAGAGCCCTTACATTCTTTAAGAACTTTTATATAATGTTTATATAAAACTTTTTATATAAGGTTCTTTATACTTTCCAGTGGTTCTCCACACCTCATTTACAAAAATAGTTCTTTGGGGAACCATGCATTGAAACTTTATGTAGGGATGGTTCTTAAAAGACAATTTAAAAAAATTAGGGGTGTGTGTGTATGAAGAACCCATTTAAAGGTTAAAGAGCCTTCATATAATGTGAAAGCTTCTTGAAAGAGCTTGTGAAGATTCTTTATACCTCACAAAAGTTTCTTCACATTCAGCCTTCTCAAAAATATTCAAACATCTCACTAAAAACTTTAGAGAACTGTTCTTAACGGAAGCATTTTTGTAAATGAGTTCTCTTATGGCATCACTCAAAGAACCCATTGTGGCATCTTTTTTAGAGTTTTGTTTTGTTACACATGTATTGGTCTCATTGTAGTGTTTATTTGTATTTACTTACATGTGTTTATTTTCTCCTTGATCATTTGCTTTAATTGTTTTTTTTAGTTCAAATATAATTCTTGCAGAATTAATAAAAATCCAGTAGGCTGATTTAATGTGATTTTTGATAGGCCATCAAATGTTTCAATATTGGTTTACACTGTTTAAAACTGTTAAGCACTGACCACTGATTGTTAATGTGAGAACCACTGTTGTTGGAAGTTTTACAAATGCATTCCTTTTATTTCTCTTGCTCTTTTGTAAAACAGGAGTAGATATTTGGCTTAGATGTTAACTAGTTATGGACTAGATGTGTTGTTTAATAAATGCAACAAGTGAGTGAATACTATGTGTATTAATAGAGTTTATGATTGTCATACATGATGGTCATTGCTGGAACTGTACAAACCTTCTTTCCAGGCAGGTGAAAATGTTAAATATTATCTGAGCTACAACTGACCTTTTAAGGTCAGCTTTCACACAGAGACAGTACACACTAGTTGTTTGCTGCTGTAAAGCCTTGGCTTTATAGTTGAGCTAGCTCAGTTGCTCCACACCCTGACAAAAGCGGTCCAGTACAACAGTGGCTTTCTGCTCCAGTCTTCAGTCCAGTCTAAACTATTCCACCATTTTGTGCAGGGCAGTGGATTCCCAGGACTGGAGAAGAAATAGTAAGGAACGTTCTTACTAGACAGTCTTCACTTTTGGCCCAGCTCACTTCTGCTTTGCCTAAAAAAACTGGTTTGCATTGCATGAGTAAAAGATAAGATAAGATAAGATAAGATAAGATAAGATAAGATAAGATAAGATAAATCTTTATTGTCATTGTCACTTTTCAAGGACCAACGAAATTTAAGGTGCAGTCAACTCAGTGTGAGGCATATAGTTAAGATATATAGTTTAAAAAGTTCTAGACTGTTTCAAACCAATGCTTTGTTCAGTATGTATTAACTAATGGGATTTTAACAACTGTTGTAAATATGCTAGTGCATGGAAACATTTTTTCCCTAATGGATCCCACAGGTTTTTGGCCTTTCTTGCTCTAAGTGAGTTTTGACAACTGGGGCAGGGGGCGCTCAACAACATTTTTGTTGGGAGCAAAGGGGTGATTATCAAAATTTGTGTGAGCCAGGGTGGGTAATCAACAAATTTTTGTTAGAATGAGGAGGGTTATGCACTATTAGCACCCAATCAGCACCCCCACTCCCCATTCATCTCCCGCTGATGCCAGCCTAACAACTGCCTATGTTAGCTATGCCTAGAATAGCCCCTCCTGCAATGGACCTCAAAACACAGTGTACCCTAATCAATTCAAATCAAACAAAGCTGCAGTTACAGGACAGAGAACTGTGTGTCGCAGCTGAGGTGTGTTTGGATGGTTGCATGTGTTTGTGTGTCTCTTTGAGGGGGAAACAATGTCAGAGCTTTGGGAACAGCTTTTGTTGGCACACCTGTTACTGGGCAGGTTTATTATGGGAAGGATGAAAGAATAAAAGAGGCAATAGTATGGCACAAAAGAAAAGAGTGGACAAATTAACAGAAATAAGATTAATCTGATTCTATATTACATTTAGTTGTTGAGGCTTTTGTGCAATGATCTGTTAAACATATGAAAGCGCGTATGGAAGTCTGTTTACATCTGTGTTACTGTAATTACCATCCCCTTTCTGCCCTAAGAGTTACTAATTTACTATGCAGGGAGGTAGAAACTGATTTGATTGTGCATGTGCAACAAACATTCCTACTAATATTTTATTTCCTGAAGCTGGCTCCCCATTCCCTAATACATGTATAGCTCATGAAATGCATAAGAGGGGGAGGTTTGGGCTTGAGAATATGTCACTAATTATTTCAGTGTTACTGCTGACTATGTACTGTACATTTCTGTAGGTCCACCAACGAAGATGGACAGTCTTGACCAGTCTGTTATATGGACAATAAAAGACGCTTTAGACGAATCCCTGCATGTGTGGTCATCTGTTTGCTTCATGTGCTGTAGAAACTAAATGATGCTTTCATCACTACACTGAAGATCTGGGTGGTCAGAGGCCGAGTATGAAATGAAGTTCTACTGCCATCTGTTGGGCATAAAATGTTTTGTTGGGCATAAAAGTGTTTTCAGGATAGAAGTTGATGTAGACACCAGTGATATTTACTCAACTCCTCGTGTTTCAAGTTCTTCTCCTAGCATGCTACCTTCCATTACACCCACTTGAATTCCAGAATTCCAAAGAAACTCACATCTGTCACTATGGTGCCTCTGCAGAAAGAGCCAAACAATCATCAGCTGCTATGGGGATAGATGCTCCACATCCTGAAGTTCTTTGGGAAATGCATGGTTTTTGTTGTTGTTTTTTTACCAAGTTGTTTTGTTTGGTATCCTCTGGAGACATATCCCTATGACGTACCAGAGATTGTTTCACCCAGAGGTGCTTTCTTGCTTCTCCTGAGCAAAAGTAGGATGGTAAGTAAGTAATAGATAGAACAAATGTTTAATCACAAGGCCTGGACATGGAGATGGCATGTCTTAGGCAGAAGGAAACAAATTGTAAATTGTAAGCCATTTTTTAAATAAAAGTGTCTGCCAAATGTAATGTAATGTAATGTAACGAAATTTGATCCCATTCACTAAGGTAGGGGTAGCCGCCTCCAGTCCTGGAGAACCGGTTTCTAGCACAGTTTGGTGATTTCCCTGCTCAAAAACACCTGGTTCCCGTTACCAGTTAACTGCCAGGTTTAGTGAGTGTGTTTTAGAAGGGCAGCCATCAAACTTCATGAGCATTGAACATCCAGGAGCAGAGTTCAAAACCCCTGCTGTGAAGGGGCAGTCTAGGACTGGGCTGGCCAGTATTCCCACTTTGACCAATAGTGGGAGACACGCCAGGTGAAAAGATGAAGGCCACCACTAGTCGTAACCTGAGCTGCTTGACAGCAGGGTTAAAAGGGGGTTGCAGCCAAGCTGACTGCATCACTGCTTTCTGACTGGTCAAATATTGTCATCACAACATGGAAAGAGGCCATTGTTTTTTACTGACAAAAAATAACGATGGAGATACAAACAAAGAACTGGGAATTCGACAAAGTACAAGCACGACTATGTTTGGGCTGAAGATAAATTTCAGTGGGAGTTTTTATGATGCTAACAAACTTATCTATAATGCTGTGAGAAACACAAAGGTGTACCAAGACATTGCTCACAAGTTAGCTGGGTAAGGTTTTCATCACACAGCTAAACAATGCTGAAAAAACTCAGACTATAAATAATAAAAGACAAAAAAAGCTGCTGTCATGTCCATGTTCAGCAGCCACTAGAGGCCGCTCTTTCTGTTTTGGTTAAAGGGGAATTTAATTCCCCTTTAGCTGTATCCCGGCCGGGTGAGTGTTCACAGCTTTAGTTTAAGTGAGTCTGTGTTTTGATTTGTTCATGTTTTACTTCTGTTGGTATTTAAGAGCATTTGTTTTGTGTACTGGTGTCAGTCCACCATCATTATCCCCCTCATATGTTACCGTTTGCAAGTTCTGGTTTGTTTAGGCCCTTGTGCCTTTTTGGTTTTCACGGTTGAAATAAAGGACGGAAAAGGAAACCCACAGCTGCGCTTCCCTCACTTGGCTAGATGTGATAGCAGCTCTGTCAGAAAATCTTTCCACTGATTTGACTCCATGGATGCGGTCTTGGTACTATGACCGGCCATAAACTTTAATCAGAAACTCCATTACTAGGCTGAGAAAATCAAACAGACTAATGAAACTGTAAATATTCATGTTTTTGTGTGAAGCGAACCATTCTCGAAAATTGTTCAGTGGTGCTGATGGGAACCCGGTAAAATGTGGCACTCGCAGAAAACAAAAAAGTTGTCCTGACTCCATACACCGGTACTGACTCCAGGCTTTCAAATGTATGAGTCTATTTTAAAATAGTAAAGTTATTAAATGGGACAAACGCACCACTTTCTTCTTTAATACGTTAACATTTAAAGTATTAAAATTTAACCCCAAGGACTGATCTAAAAATTTTTAAGTAGAGAAGTGGTATCTTATTAGTGCTTCTCAGGTTATCACACGTTATAAGGCTTACTCGTGTTTTTTGCATGGTTTTGGGAAGGTTTTACCCCAAAACACAATTTTAAAAGTACATGCATACCGCTATAAAAAAAAAAAACACCAACCAACCAAACAAACAAGAAAAATGTTCTTTTTTGTCTGTTTCTGGTGTCTTTGTCTAATGGGTTGTAATGGTGTTTTGTGGTTTCCTGATGGGCTGATATCACAATATAAAGATCTTAATGGTGCAAGAGGTGACCCATGACTGATTCTAGATGCATGGCTATTTTTTAATGGAGCCAAAAGATATTCTGTTGGAAATTAGTGATAGCTAATGGTAAACAGTCATTCAATTCCCATCAAGTAGCAAAGCCAACATAATTCTAATGATCTTTTTAGCATGACATTGTAAAGCACTGAAAGATTTTTTTCTTTTTTCACTATTTTGCCATTATCAACATTATGTATTATATTCTCAGAAAACACAGGTTCACTGGTCATTTGTACTAAATAAAATGTTTTTTGTATAGACATCATTCTGTGGTTCCCATTAGCCACTGTAACTGAAATCTGTAAATTACCTGTCTCTTTACCTGTGGTTCCAGCTGGTATAATTTCTGTGTGGGGAAAAAAACGCACAGAGAAAAAGAGAATGAACAGATGAGAAACACAATTTCCTTTCAGGAGGAGAGGCCAACAGTTCACCCAGTGTAGTGTGAAGGATGAACCGAATAGTGGAGTAACATGAGAAAGTTGGTAGTTCACGCACTTTGCTCTGAGAACACTCCCTAAATAGAGTATAGATTCCCACCTGGAATCCGCGTTCTCACACACACACAGACCAAAGATAACCAGAGTACTCACGGTCCTGAAGAGATTAAATGAACAGGGCCGAGGTGATGACTCAAAGACTGAACACTGGCTACCGCCTTGACAGTCTGTGTGACAGTAACCCTGCCTCCAGTGCTGTTACCAGACTGACCAGGCTGGAAGGATACTCGACGACAGTAGTCCTGTATCAGAGATGGATCCAAGATGAACTGACCGGAAACCCAGGAATGGTCCTCGAGACCGTAGCCTTCCCAATCCACTTGGTACTGGATGCCATGACCCCGAAGGCGCGAATACAGGACGGGGGTAGGGGGTTTCCTGGGGAGAAACAGGGGGAATAAAGATTTTTAACGGCGAGATGTGAAATATAGGGTGGATCCCGAGTGAAGCAGGTAGTTAGAGCTGGTAGGTACCAGGGATTATCCAGAGAATGATCTTGTAGGGTCCGATGAAGCAGGGGGTGAGCTTCTTGGATTTAGTGTGGTAGAGAGCCAAACCCTATCACCAACATGGAACAGAGGGTGCCAGGGTTGAGCTGCATACCTCTTGCTAGCCCACTGGATGGCACTGTGGGTTTCGGTCCAGAGCCGCCAGCACTGGCGAACCAACTGTTTGGCCGACGGTACATTGTGGTATACCTCAAACGGACTGAGCCCAGTGGCGGATGATGTATGGGGGTTATGAGAAAGCTCAGCCCAGATAAGGTAGCTAGCCCAGGAGTGCTGCCGATCTGCCACAAAGCATTTCAAAAAGCACTCTAGGTGTTGGTTGGTTTCACTCTGTCTGACCGTTCATCTGTGGATGATATCCAGAGACGAGGCAGCGTGACGAACCGATCAGACAACAGAGGGCCTTGCAGTGAGTTTAGGCCCTCTGTCCGAGATTATGTCCTTGGGGAACCCAAGCAACTGGACTACATGCTCTAATATGTGCCACCAGATGCACAGCCTTGGAAAAGCAGTCCACAACTATGGTATTTTTTCCTTCTGACTCTGGCACGCAAATGTTCTTCGAGTTCCAAGGTGGCTGGCGACAGGGGAGCAGTGCCCTCAATAGAGGATGTCCAGATGCATGTTGGTGGACATGAAAAGGAGTCCAGGCAGAAAGTCTGCCAGAGGAGGTTCCAAGGCATGTGCCTGGTGGACTTTATCTTCCAGCTCGCACTGCAAAGGAGAAACAATGACTTGAGTTGCGAGAACAGGTGCGGGATCCGCCCAGTTAAATTGTTCAAAAAACAAAGCCCACCGCGCCTGTCTCGGGTTAAGCTGCTTCATGGACTGGATTATAATGAAGTTCTGATGACCTGTCCAGACCGTAAATGGTTCATCACCACCCTGGAGCTCATGACACCACTCTTCCAGAGCCCACTTGATGGCCAACAGCTCACAGTCCTCTGAGTGGGGTTGAATTTTCTGGAGAAGACACTGCAAGGATGCAGTTCCTGGTCTGGACCTCGCTGGGAGAGGATGGCTCCTTCACCCACATCAAAGGCGTCCACTTCCACAACGAACCTTTTATGGATGAAGGAGGATGAGAGTTGTCGTGAAGAGTAGGCACAATCGATGAAACGCTTGAATGGCTGTGTTGGTTAGATGAAATCCAGCTTGAGTGGGTTTAGTGAGAGGGGTAAGAATCACCGCAACTGAACTGAAGCCCCAGATAAAGTGTCGATAGAAATTAGCAAACCCCAGAAAGCACTGGAGCTGCTTCAGCGATGTGAATAGCGACCAATTACAGCCACACCCTTATCCGACATCACAAACCCCAGGAATGTGGCTGCTATAATTCCGGCAAATGTTTTAAGGTAATCCTCAGCTGCCTTCATATCCGCGCTCGCTGCCTTACCATGCCTGGCAACCAAGTGAATGCCGGTCCTCTTTAAAAAAAAAAAAAAAAGATAGAAATTAGCAAACCCCAGAAAGCACTGGAGCTGCCTTACCATGCCTGGCAACCAAGTGAATGCCGGTCCTCTTTAAAAAAAAAAAAAATAGAAATTAGCAAACCCCAGAAAGCACTGGAGCTGCTTCAGCGATGTGAATAGCGGCCAATTACAGCCACACCCTTATCCGACATCACAAACCCCAGGATTGTGGTGGAGCGCTGGTGGAAACTGACAGTACAGTGGGTGGGTCAGCAACCACCGTATCAGGATGAAAGGCCAACAGTTCGCCCAGTGTAACGAGTAGGATTAGAGTAAAGATTACCACCTGGAATCCGCATTCTCACACACACAGATCAAAGATAACCGGAGTACTCATGGTTCTGAAGAGATGAACTGAACAGGGGCGAGATGATGACTCAGTGACTAAGCACTGGCTACCTATTTGGCCTTGGCTTGGCTGTGACATGTTCACTTACGAGTCCTATTACATGTCACATGACCAGTGTGCACGACATTTTCACTGTATGCAGTAATTGTGATTTTTGTGTAGTTTTCAGGACTCACCACAGGACGGCTATACACTACACATATCATGTAGAACACATTGGGTGTTGATGTATTTTATTTTATTTTATTAAACAAAATATATAATTACAATATTTACAATATAAACACATGATGTATATAAAATACATACAATTATGTACACAATAGACAAATATATGTGTGTGTGTATATATATATATGTATATATGTGTGTGTGTGTGTGTGTGTGTGTGTGCGCGTGCATATTTGCATATAACTTGTAAAGGTAAACTTGTATTCCTACTGTTCAGTTTACACTGAACTCCTGCAGTGCTAGAATGTAAATACCGATGTTACCCCTGTATAGACTGTACTCTAATTCATGCACAGGGGTTTTCTTTGGCATGCACTGTCGTTTTCTTTGGTATAAGCAGGTAAATACAGTGGTGCCATGACTTAAGAGTTTAATTCATTTCGTGACGGAGCCCGTAAATTCGTATGACAAATCAATTTTCCCTATTGAAATGAATTTAAATGCCATTAATCCGTTCCGGGCCCCAGAAAACACCGCATTTTTTTGTTATATGTTTTTAAATGAGAAAAATGTGTTTATAAATAATGAATATTGTATAAAAACAATACAATGTACTGCAGTAAACTGTTTTTATTAAATATAATGTACAGCATTTGCCTTGGAGATCAGATGACTTGAAGATGCTTCGGCTGCTATAATTCTGGCAAATGTTTTAAGGTAATCCTCAGCTGCCTTCATATCCTTCATTTTGTTTGTTTTCAATATTAATCTACAATGTGTAACGCACCAGTAGGCGGCCGCTAGAGGCCACCTTTGGACTTTAAGATGGGGCTCTTATTTTGACACGCTTGGGTGTAGTTCCCCTGGTCAGCTTAAGGATCTACAGTGACTAAGACTGATATATATATATATATATATATATATTAGTGTTCGTTTATCCTTTTTCGGATCACCCTCTCTCTTCCCCGGTTTGTGTTCATGTGGGTTTCTCCTTTTCTGTTTGCATTTCGGCCATCGTGCCTTCTTTTGTTCGTATATTTGAAAATAAAAAAAGGAAAGAACCATGGAAGTCTGCATGTGTGCCTCCTACCTGGATGAACCAAGCCCAGATGTAACAAATGTAGAAAATTAAATAAAAGCAAAGAAAAAACATTGAATGAGAAGATGAGATGATGTGTCCAAACTTGTGCAAAATCAAGAAGGCTCAATAAGGAGACTAATGGTTCCCAAACTGTGATGGTACACCCTTGAGAGAGTTTGATAATACCCAGTGTTATACACAGACAGTTGTGCTGAATACCTTCAAAACAGTCGCAGTAGAATTCTGGGGCACCAAATGCACGCTACTTCGCTGATTTTCCGCAGCAATGTTTCTTCAACAATCTGTCCAATCTGTGCAACCAGTGTCAGAACTGAATGGATGGCTTCCCCAGGTCCTTCTATAAATAAGGCACATATCAAATAAAATCATTGAGGTGCCCTATAAGCAGCTTCGTGTGCAGAACCATATGTGGTATAAGAATACTGCAAATCACAGCGTTCGGTAAATAACATTAAACATAGGTACAGACCTGCAAATCTCGGTTTCCCCACAAAAGCTGGCGTTCTGAGTAACACTCATACCCAGCCAACATTGAGCAACTTCAGATTCCTGGCAAACTAAACCAAACGATAACTCCCGTAAATATTGCGAGTCTATTGATGTTCTGCATGTGACGTCACTTTTCCCCCACGCCTGTAAGGACGTCCATGCTGGACGGCAGAAGTGAGTTAGATAGAAAATCTGACGGGGAAAAATGTTGGACTTTTGAAGAGAATGCAGGATAAAGTGACAGAAATGAACCCTGAGCAGAAATTAACATTTTTGCATTGTATTATACACCAGGAAGTGTTGTGTAAGTCAGTGTTTAAAATAAACCATGTTGTCGAAGTTGTAACTAAAACAGTTAACTTCATCAGTGCGAGAGCACTGAATCACAGACAGTTTGTTGCATTTTTGGAGGAAAATAAGACTGAACATCGTGACATAAGCTACCACACAGCTGTCAGGTGGCTCAGCCTGGGAAAAGTGCTGAAAGGTTTCTGGGACCTGCGAGAGGAGATCCGTGAGTTCTGTGTGGAGGGAAATGGCATCCCTCAACTTTCAGATGCAGCCTGTGCTGGCAGACCTTGGTTCTGCTGTAGATGTGACTGCTCAGATGAATGAACTGAATATCAAACTGCAATGCAAGGGCCTTTTTGTGCGTGAAATGTACAACAAAATGAAGGCTTTCATGAGAAAGTTACAGCTTCTCTCAAGCCAAATGGGGGACAGTATTCTCACTCACATGCCAACGCTGAAGGAAGCCACACCATCAGCTGATCACCTCCACAGGTACTCATCCATGTTAGAAGCACTGCATGGTGAGTTTTC
>JBBPCX010122809.1:0-19771 GCA_037974365.1 Hydrocynus forskahlii
CTGGCTGCTCACGCAGCAGTGATCTGGGACTCGGGTCCCCTGCTGTTCACTCCAAACTTTGAACGGGAAGATGACGTTTTTTGGTCTTGAATTGAAGTACTGCATGTCTGCCAAGTAGTGGCAGGTCTTTAAGCGTTAATTGCGTTAAAAATATTAACCCGTTATTTTTTTCTGTGATTAATTAATCTAATTAACGCGTTAAATTCCCAGCCCTAGTCCATTTGTAATACGTGAATACACCACAGCACACAGTATGAACAGTGTGAAAAGTTTTCTCTGGATTTAATTCATTCACCAAGAAGCAGTGTTCATCCAGTGACAGGAAGTGGTGTGCAGTACCTTGCTCAAGGATACATCAGTGGTGCCACTAGCAGTCCTGGGATTCGAAACTACAACCTTCTGATTGCAGGGGCAACTTCCTAACCACCACCTGATGGACCTGCTAATGTCATTACAGCTACTAAACAAATAATTCTGGTGCTTTCAGGAGCTTTCATAAACTCCTCAAAACCTAGTCCTGAGGGGTAAAGTGTTTAGACTGTGCTGACATGCAACACACACAAACGCATGCACACATGCACACACAAAAAGAACTAGACTGCATTTCCGCAGAGAAAATGCAGTGTGTTTGCTCAAATGCAGAGCACAGCATTAGCGTTAGCATTAGCATCGATGTTAGCATTAGCATAGCATTAGCGTTACCATTACAATAGCATTAGTGAATGTGTGTGTCCCAATACTTTTGTCCACATAGTTTTGCATGACAGATCTGTCCCAATACTTTTGTCCACATAGTTTTGCATGACAGATCTGTCCCAATACTTTTGGCCATATTATTCAGTTTAAACAGGTGTGTCTGTGGGGACGTATATGAAGTTTCATAAGGTATGGTCGCTGTATGGAGCCTGGAAGTTTCTTCTGAAACTGCATTAATTTCAATGGGGTTAAAAATGAATGGAAGTGAATGGGGGAAAAAAGGGATGAGCGAAAGACAAGGAAAAGACGAGTGCAGGTCATCACCGACCGTGTTTGTGTGTCGGGGAAGTTGGCCTGAGGTCTCATATGAAGTTTCATAAGGTTTAGTCACTGTATGGAGCCTGAAAGTTTTTTCTGAAACTGCATTAATTTCAATGGGGTTAAAAATGAATGGAAGTGAATGGGGAAAAAAGGGATGAGCGAAAGACAAGGAAAAGACGAGTGCAGGTCATCACCGACCGCATTTGTGTGTCGGGGAAGTTGGCCTGAGGTATCAAATGAAGTTTGGTGGGTTTCGGACTGCCTGAAAGTTCAGGGTGCCAATATTTTGCAAATTGTTTTCACCGGAAAAATGGGAATAACGAACGAACGACAAGACGTAGCAAAAAGCTGTGAGTAAGCCCATAATTCCAGATCGTGCCCGATGTTTCAGAGTTGGAACAGTGTCTCTATCTCGAAAGCCCTGGGAGGAGTAGCATGCCAAAAAAACGGGTGAACGGAAGAATAAGAATAAAACTTAAGAAGAACAATAGTGTGCTTGCTCTCCAAAGGCTGCTGTAACTAATAATAATAAAACTTAAGAAGAACAATAGTATTCTTGCTCTGCAAGCACACAGCATCCTTTGGCTGCCCTGTGCTTGAGCAAGCACACTAAAAAAGCCAAAGATTTGAAAAATCTCTTTAGCACCCATTTTTCACAAGGGATGTGTGTTTTGTAATATGTGTTTTGTCACGTAAATATATATATATATATATATACTGCTCAAAAAATTAAAGGGTACACTTAAACAACGGCATGACTGTTTAAGTGTTCTCTTTAATTTTTTGAGCAGTATATATATATATATGATAACTCTTACCATATAGGTAACTCTTAAAATTCGTCACTGAATGTAAAAAGCATGCATTCATAAAAATTCTCATTTTTGCAAGGTTTATTTACTAACAATGGATTAAATGAGTAACAGAGTGTAGGTTTTAGCAAATACACAAAATGTGGCTTATTTATGTCTGTGCTAATGGCATGGAAAGGGTTGGGCCACCTCGGTCACGCCCCCAGCGGCCCCCATCCCCTGAGTATCAAGTGTACACATGTCTTGTGTTGGTATGTCTGGACTCTGTGCCGGGGCAACCCAGGTGTAGAGGCTGGAGGCTCTGCACGTGAGTCAGCTGGGTTGCTAGGCATCTGATTACAGGCACACCTGTCTTGTGTTCAAGTTAAGTGTCTCCTAGTTTAGTGTAATAGTTTCAGTCTCATGATTGGTTGTTTGTGTCTCTGCGTGATGCAGCTTAAAAGCCAGCCGGTCCGTAGAGGGGGCGTGCGGTCACCGATCTCCTATCCTAGTTGTGTCTGTGTGAGTTTTCATTACAGCTTGTGTGCGTTGAAGGGAACAGGGACTTGTGCCGCGCCAGTCCAGCTCTACCTGCCTCCCGTCAGCCACGCTTCAAGTAGCAGCTGGACCGCGGACTGGAGTCTGGAGGGAATCTACGCTAGGCTAAGGCTTCCCCGAGGCATGCACGGTAGACTGTGATAGTCTGCTCTCTCTCTGTGTCTCCCCTCTGTCTCTACAGGCTGAAGTCGGTGAGAAGGCTCTCACCTAAAACGGGTCAGCGGGAACCGGACCAACCTTACTAGCCACCATTGCGAGTGAGCCTAAAAGTATCTAGGGCAACTCGATCAGCTGCCAAGTGCGCTCCCCCCTCAAGCTTTAGTCCTACTGGGATGGGATGGATTTTGTCTTCAGGAACTTGTACCTGTGTTGTGAAGGACTTGTTTCGTTTGGAGCTCCTGAGCTCATTCTGCATCTAAGTTCATTAAAAGCTTGTTTGTTCTGAAGTCTATCCCACAGTTGCGTCTTCCATAACCGCACAACATGACAATGAGGACATTATGGACATTGTAATTATTTTTTTAAACAAACAATTTACTCTTGGCCTATAATTTAAGTAAGAGGTTAAGAACTTGTTAGTCAATATAAAAGCAGCTGCATTTAACAAAAAATGCACATTTTTCATATCCTATATTGGACCACTCATGAAAAAGGTTCTTTTAAGGTTCTTTTAATGTTAAATTAGTTCATGCATTAATGCAAAAGTAACAAGACTAAATGTATTTTAATTATCATATTTCAAAGCTAAGTGTAGATATGCCAGAAGCGGAATAAATGCTTTTTTATAAGTGACTGTAGTTATTTATATGTGTCCATATTTGGGGGAGGGGTGTCCACATACTTTTAGCCATTCACTGTATGGCCAAAAGTATACAGACACATCCATTGCTAAAAGGGACATAAAATCTAGCACACAGCATTGCGGTCCCCATTGACAAACACTAGCAGTGCAATGGGCTTTACTGAAGATCTCACTTACTTTAACACTGTCATAAGATGTATAGGAAAAGGTAAATTAGGTAAATAATTTAACGTAGTGACCTTGGTAATACTCACTTGATGTAGTAGGGAACATTGTTGGGAGAAACAGAGCGTTCAAAAGGACTTTGTACAGAGGCTGTAAGCAGAACAAAAACAATCATGTCACTCCTATTAAACATTCATAATATCTCTTTTCTGAGATGGTACTCATGCAAACCACCTATTCAACTGCCCACAGCTTACTACATAGGATACACTGTATTTTGGCTGAAGTGGATGTCATATGACAATGATTTTGCATTCATAACACTATTCAATAAAAATCCTTCACCTTGTAGAAACTTTTGAGAATGGGGTCCTAAGTCTCTGTGGGCCTCTGTAAGCTGAGTCAGATGTCCTTCAACAGAGATCTAATAAAATACATCAGAGATTTTAAAACAGTTGCAGGGAACAAACAGTAAAGATGATGGGCAAACTAAGAACCTTTGAAACAGGTCTAACAGCACAATTGTCCTATATGTCCTTGATTTTCAACATTTGCAACTTAGCTGACATCATTCTTAATTCAAATGATTATTTGAATCCCTCCTGTTCAGAGATACTTGCCATGACTGTTATACTAGTACTTGACACTGTTATCTTGTGGTATGCTAGTGCAGCTGTACTCACGCTTCATTCTCCAAAATATGGCAATACAGTGTGTACCTGCAGAATTCTCCATCGTGTATTGAGGTCATCAATTCTGTTTAGGTTGTCTGTCGATAGCTGAATACCAGGAGATCGAAACGTAGAGGCCAGTTTATTCACATGATTTACATTGTCCTGGATGGGAGCTATCTCTTCTTGGAATGCCTATTAGGTTAGAGAAAGTTGAGTTACTTCAGAGCACTGTTACATTATTAGAACAGTTAAACTGTGTAACTGTGTAACAGTACTCTTTTATATGGGCCTTAATATTTCCGGTGCCAGTGAGGTCGGCTGCCGTGCTGAACGCTCCGGCCCTACTTTCCTTCTTTTGGATTATTTTTGTTATTTATTTTTCTCTCTGTCTGTATTTCATTCAGTCAACATGGCAACAACACCTATCAGATACGACAGAGATACTCTTATGTGTGTTTGTAAACCCGGATCCGACCTGGCTGAAGGAGATCCTGAGAGAGAACAAAGGACGTGAGCCAAAGCGACGCCCCCAAGGGAAATGAGCCGGCATCAGAAACAGGCTGCAGGCGCACATCATGCTCCCATGCCAAGCATCCTGCTAGCCAATGTTCAGTCCATCAAGAACAAGTTTTTCTCAGTGCACTGCATGGACAGAACAATGGAGTTGGAGAAGGCCAGAGGTGGTGGAATGTGTGATTTTAAACAACAGCTGGTGCAACTGTGCGAGCACCTCTCTCCTCACACGATCCTGAACACGTTTTATGCTTGCTTCAATGCTGCATCTAACAACACCACTTTAAAGCAGCGCAATTAGCTATGCGCACACGGAGATTGCCGGTGAGGGGAATGCTCTCATCATTACAGAGCACGGTGAGAGGAACGCCTTCAGGAGAGTGAACACCAGGAAAGCAGCAGGTCCAGATGCCATCTCAGGACGGGTACTGACAGCCTGCGCCAGTGTTCACTGAAATCTTCAACCTGTCCCTGGCTCAGGCAGTGGTTCCCACATGCTTCAACAAGTCCATCATTATCCCTGTGCCTAAGAAACAACAGCCTGCTTGTCTGAATGATTACCCAGTAGCACTGACCTCAGTTGTGATGAAGTGCTTTGAGCGACTGGTCAGAGACTTCATCACATCTTCACTTCCTGCCACCATGGATCCACTACAGTTTGCATTCTGGGCTAATCGTCCCACTGATAATGCCATCTCCCGTCTGCTACACACAACCCTATGTCACCTGGACACGGGCAGGGGGATTTATGTTAGGATGCTGTTTGTGGACTACAGTTCAGCATTTAACACCATAATCCCTTCAAAGCTCTTCATTAAATTCGAGGATCTGGGACTCAGTCTATCACTTTGTAAGTGGATCATCAACTTTCTCACAGAAAGACCACAGTCAGTGAGGATGGGAAAACATGTTTCTCCTATTTCTCTCTGCTCTGTCTTCACAATTCAGAAATATTTTTGAATAAAACGAGATAAGACGATTTGGAATAGCACTGAGCTATAATTTGTAAGCTTGAAAGTTTCCTTGGGCACAACAAGATGGGTGGAGATATGCAGCTCCAAAAAAAATTCAGATTGTACTTTATTCTTTCGAATGGCAACAAAAACACACATCTCAGGATACTACTCTGTAATCTGAATCTGAAAGTGTACTTTTGATCTCCTGGTACCATTAAAAAAGTTGATGCAGTGAAAGAGTGGCTAATGGGTTTTTTGGCATATGTACGAGTACATGTCACGTCTGGTCTGCCTCGACCACGCCCCCAGCGGCCTCCTTCCTCCTGTGGGTGTGTGTGTGTGTGCTTGGTGTGTAGGAGCTCGGTGCTGGGAATCCCGGTGATTGGGCTTAAAGAGCTATGAGCTCGTCAGCTGGGCTGCTAGGCACCCAGACAGAGAACACACCTGTGTGGTGGTTGTGTATGAGTCAGCCTTGTTTAAGTTTGATTGGTTCTGTCTCATGATTGGTTGTTCGTGTCGAGCCCTTCTGTGTGGAACAGCTTAAGAGGCCAGCCGGTCCGGAAAGTTAGACATGATCCTCCACTGAGACTCGTGTGTAAGTTTATGTCAGCCTGTTCTGTTGTTGGAGAGAGCAGTGGGGCAAGTCTTTCCACCAGCTATACTGGACTCTGGTTGGAAGTGCTTGGACCATGAATCCAGTGGCAGTTGGACCATGAATCCAGCCAGGAGAAGAGCATCAGGGCAGGGGTGCCTTTCGGACTGGCAAACACACGGTCCCTGGACGTCAAGATGTACTACTTAAGGCTCAGATACTCCACACGGAAGGGTGTGAAGGACTGCTGTGCTTTAATCTTCACAGAAACGTAGCTACATGATGGCATTTATGACTCGGCGATGCAGCTAGCCGAATGCTCCCTGTTCTGCATGGATAGAGACTGTCTGAAAAGCAGAAAGAAGTGTGGTGAGTGCATTTACACAAACGAGTGGTGCACAAACGTCACGGTAGTCTGCAGACAGTATTCTGCTATGGTGGAGTTTACAGCAGTGAACTGTCAGCCTTTCTACCTGCCGCGGGAGTTCAGCTCGGTTGTTCTGGCTGCTGTGTATGTGCCACCAAGCATTAATGCTAACCAGTTGCTAACCAGTTGCTGGTGGCTTTAATCACATAAACCTCAAGTCTGCCCTGCCCAGATTCTACCAGCATGTGAAGTTTGCAAACAGGGGTGAGAACTGTTTAGACCATGTTTACACCACCCCACCCCCACTTCGGGAGCTCTGACCATTTCTCAGTGAAACTAGTCCCAGCATACAACTCCCTGCTCAAACGCACTGCACCGGTCCAGAGGTACATCAGTGTGTGGCCCAAGGGGGCCATCTCAGCACTACAGGACTATTTTGAATACACAGACTGGTCAGTGTTCAGAGAGGCTGCTACTCAATGAGGGCCAAACTGACGTGGAGGAGTACACAGCAGCGGTGACCGGCTTCATCAGCAATTGCACTGAGGACGTTAATGTCTCCAAGAGGGTGAATACAAGAGCCAACCATAAAACCTCTGTGTCTGCTGAGGTCTGGAGGGAGCTAAAAGCTCGGGATGCTGCCTTCAGATCTGGAGACAAGTGGGCCCGCAGAATTGCATGCGTGAACCTGGACAAGGCGGTCAAGAAGGAAAAGTATGTATATGCTCAAAAAATCAAAGGGCACTCTCAGAACACTGGTGACACTCGGAGCATGTGGGGAAGCATCCGACGTGTTGAATGCCTTCTGTGCGTGATTCGATACACTCAACAAGGAGCCTGCAAGGAAATCCACTACTCTCCCAGGTGAACAAGCTATCTGCCTGACCATAGCTGCAGTGAGGAGGACTCTGGTCAAAGTTAACCCACGCAAAGCTCCTGGTCCTGACAACATACCTGTGCGGGTGCTTACGGAGTGTGCAGACCAGCTGGCCAACATCCTCACTGATGTGTTTAACACCTCTCTGAGACAAGCTGTTGTTACCACAATCATCCCCATTCCCAAGAAATCATCCGTGACCTGCCTGAATGACTACCGTCCTGTAGCTCTCACACCTGTCATGATGAAATGCTTCGAGAGGTTAGTCATGAACCACATTAAAGCTGCCCCTCCCAGCTCACTGGATCCCCTTCAATTTGCTCATCGCCCCAACCAATCCACAGAAGATGCCATATCCACGACACTACACCTGTCACTCAACCACCTGGACAAGAGAAACACCCATGCTACGATGCTGTTCATTGACTGCAGTTCAGCATTCAACACCATCATCCCACATAGACTTTCCACCAAGCTGAGCAGGCTGGGCCTCAAGACCCCCCAGGTGAACAGGATTTTAGACTACAATCAGTCAGTCTATACTGGCACCAACGTCTCCAGCACCATCACCCTGAGCACAAGAGCACCGCAGGGCTGTGTCCTCAGCCCTCTGCTCTTCACACTCCTGACCCATGCCTGCTCAGCAGAGTCCAGCTCCAATCAAATAATCAAATTTGCAGGTGACATGCTAGTGGTGGGTCTCATAAGTAACAACGACATGTCAACTTACACAGAGGAGGTGACAAGACTGGCTGCCTGGTGTAAGGACAATAATCTCTCTCTCAATGTCTACAAGACAAAAGAGATGATAATTGACTTCAGGAAATCCCAGCCTTGCATACCCACCTCTCACCATCGATGGCACTGCTGTAGTGAGGGTCAACAACACCATGTTCCTGAGCATCCATATCACGGAAGACCTCTCTTGGACCCTCAACTCCACCTCCATGGCTAAAAGGGACCGGCAGCGCCTGCACTTTCTATGGAGATTGAAGAGAGCGAGCCTCCCCACACCAATCCTCACCATATTCTATAGGATCACCATCAAAAGTCTCCTCTCCTGTTGCATCACTGTCTGGTACAGGAACTGCGCCATCTCAGACTGTATACTGTATATAGTGCATTATTTTAATTTAGTTTCACACTCACATTACTGTTACACTGCTACGTTGTCTATTTGTTGTTTATTTATTGTAGTGCTCTGTTGTCCCTGGAACTCTGTTTAATGCTGCTAACTGCCGCCTGTGCTGTCATCAGACCTACAGTGCAATACTCATCTCTCTAGAAGGTTTACGTAATGTCCACATTTGCTGTCTATTTATTGTCTGTCTGTTGTCCTCTGTTGTAACCTGCACTCTGTTGAATGTTGTATGTTGCTATATATTGCAAAGTGGTCCATGGAGAAATGTTGTGTCATCTCACTTTGTTCGTGTACACAGCTGCTGATGACAATAAAGGAACCTTGAACCTCGAACCTTGACTCGCACAGCGGACTGTGACTGTCTGCTCTCCATCTCCCTTTTCCCCCTCTCTCTCTGTGTCTCCCCTTAGTCCCTATAGGCGTGAAGAGTGCTGCCCTAAACTGTGGCCCTAAACTACTGGCCACCATAAAACGTGCAGCTAAATGCATCAAGACCGACTCGGAGCTTCGACCAAGCACAAACCTTAATTTCCCCTGCCTCACCGAGAGTGGAAGGACTTCAGTGAACTAGTTTATTTGAAGCTTGTGGTGATGAGCCTTGCCTTAGTTTCTCATTAAAGACTTGTTTGTAGTGAAGTTTTTCTCCGCAATTGTGTCCTCCTTACCTGCAGGACATGACATTACCAATCTGCCCTAAATCTAACATTCTCTGTGCATTACTTGGTGCTCCCAACATCCTAGTTCATTTCATCCCCCATCCCACTGATCCTATTTTTGTGATGCAAAACACTGACCTTAACTACGCTTATTTGTTTGCTCAGATCATCAATGAGCAAGTCTCCAACTGGGTCCCAGGAGTCCTTTACCATCTCAGCTTGCTGGAGCTTAAAATCTAACTGATCCTCCGCATCTTGAAGTTCCATCAGTCTCTCCAAAGCCAATTCCAGCTGTTGCTGCCAGTCAGTTGCAGCTGTGCGTAGTTCCTTCCATTGTGTGGTTACATCCTCAGCCTCCTTGCGCAATATGCGCTCAACATTTTGAACTCTCTCCTCTGAGCGAACATGTGGGGAATACATAAAAGTAAAAACAATTAGCAGGTATGGATTGGTTAATACAGTATAACAGTAATCTTTTAAGCATGTTTTTCTGTACAAAATATGAAGCAATGCAAGTATACATACACAGTATCTTAAAGCAATCAGGCATACACAAACTGTCAATAAAGAATTGAAGTGATTATTAAAAATAATGGCAACAAACAATTAATCTGCCAGGAAATGTAGTTTGTTTAGAGTATGTTATTGTTGCCAAGCATTCATGGACTACTGAAAGAGGACAAAAATATTCAGATATACAGATAGACAGACATTGATCTCTTTTTCTGCATTAGGAGTGAATCTCAAATGGCTTCCTACTCCCTGCATAGTGCACTACATGAAAACAGGTTCAAGCACCCAAAAAATGCCTAACAAAGATCAATGTATTTAGCCACTTGGGTACAATTCCTTGAACTGTCACTTTCATAAAAAGAAAAGTAATATTAAGTAATATTATAAAAGCTATTTGAAACTTATGTTAGCTTATGCTATAAACACCACTGAGCTAATTGTGATTATTTAAGCTGATTGCAGTAAGCTAGAAGAGATTTAGTGTACAGTCATGTTGTGACATAAAAAACAATGTGAATGGGTTGTCATTTGTCAATGACTAACTTGGTGCTAGGACACATTTAGTGCCAGGTAACATTCTTTTACTTGTTAGCTACGTAAAGTGACCTTTTTGACATATGAGAACACACCATAGCACACAATGTGGACAGCATGAAATTTTCCCTCTGCATTTAACCAAGTGAAGCAGCAGGCAGCCAGGGGAACAGCATGTTGGGACAGTACCTTGCTCAAGGGTACCTCAGAGGTGCCTCTAGCAGTCTTGGGATTTGAACCCACAGCTTTCTGATCACAGGGTGAACAGCCCAACCACTAGGCCACCTGCTGTCCCAATAGTGCTGTAGTATGAGTGTGTATGTGCAAACAACAGTGCAGCTTATCATTTTATGTTGGCTATTAGAGTATTACCTAGTACTAATAGCTATTAAGCAGGGCAGCTTGTCCGGCTTTGACTTTTACTTTACTAGTGGTCTTTACTAGTCACTGCTGTGCTGAGAATGATGCACCAACCAAGTAATACCTGTTCACTGAGGGTCCTGTAGGGTTCAAACCACAAAAGAACAGATTAAAGGGTGCTAAGAAATTTACGGCATTTAGCAGATGCTTTTTTATCCAAAGCAACTTCCATTCCCTAACTACAGGGGACAGTCTCCCTGAAGCAACCTGGGGTTAAGGGTCTTGCTCAGGAACCCAGTGTTGGTATGCAGAGCGTAGGATTCAAACCTATAACCTCTTACCCACTAGGCTACCACCACCCCACCGCACCTCAGTTGTTCCATGGGTCTGTCCCTGGAGCAAATGAGGCAGAGAAGCATTGGAAACTACATTGTGTAAGCTGATAAAATGAACAATGAGTGTAGACACAAGGTAGGTTGACCTAAAGGGTAAAAGGGGCATTTGGCTGATGCTCTTATCCAGAGCGACTCACAATCATTAGATACTGGGACAATCCCCAGGAGCAACTGAGGGTTAAGTGTCTTGCTCAAGAACACAATGGTAGAAAGTGGGGTTTGAACCTGCAACTTTTGTGGTCATCTGGTTTAGAGGCAAGGGTTTTACCCAAAATGCTACTACCACCCTAGGCTACTACTTAGTAAAGTGGCTTGTCAAAGTACCTTTTGACAATGTTCGAAAGCCTTTAGTATGAAACATCTTAAATGAGAAGCTGCCATACATCTGAAAGCTAATCTCAATGCCTGTGAGTTTTCCAAACATTCAGTTATTCACAGTGAGGGCTGAGTTCTTGTTTGTTCTAATTCTTAGTGTAGAGCTAACAATGCGTATCTCACCTCTGACCTTACCAACTGCAGCAGCTCTGCTGTGTGATATACTGTGTGTGCACACACACACACACACACACACACACACACACACACACACACACACACACACACAACACGCACACAAACACAGACAACAATGTCAGTCTCCCTGCTGTAATACCTGCTTACTGGTAGTTCTGTGGAAGTCCTTGCCCATTGATGAGCATTGTAAGTGATCAACATGAAATTTCAGAGGGCACTTCTTGCTCCCTATGCAAAATAAGTATTAATATTTATACAAGTACTGACTAAAAGTATGTTCACCTCATATTCATTCCAGTCCATGAGTGCACGGCAAAAATAACAAACCTCATGTCAATGTTCCTTTATGGTAACAGTATGGCGTGGCGAAAATATGCTCCTAGTATTGTGGTAAAAATAGCTGTCTGTCATATGGCAAACCAGGACTTGATTCCTAGATTCCTCGCAAAAAAAAAAAAAAAAAGCCATACCTCTTTGACCAAGCCTCTGTTTAGCTTCTTCGCTGAGCATCTCAGTCAGAAAACTCTTCACATTCTCAAGCGCTGAATTGATTGATGGCTCTTTTGAACTCAGTTCCCTTCTAAAGGCCTATGACACAAAATGCTAAGCTGTAAATACCAGAATACTTAAAACAGCAACTGCAAAATGCAGTGTCCCTTTCACAGTGCCACACTGATAATACTACAACTATGCATAGTGATGGCATGTAGAAACAAAAACAAAAAAAGTATTCCTCAACTTTCAGTGGGCATCAACACAAGAGAATTCTACAAATACATATCAATGCTGTCAGAGCAGGACCTTGTTCATTTGGAAAATCTTTGTCTAGAGTTTGTGCTGTTACAGAATTTGGGCAAACAGAAACAACACAGAATGAGTTAGAAAAACATTGGATTACATTAAATTACATTAAATTACATTACATTCATTTTTTCTGCCTCCTGTAAAATTATTTTTTTGGAAATCCAAGGTTTTGTTCCAACAGGAATTATATATATAGACGTCCAAAAGCTCTTTGGGAAATCCAGTGTTTGTATTTTTACTATTATACTGTTTAATCACATATGCCTTGATGTATTTGAATAAGTTGTTGCAAAACAAACATCTTGTTACAAGTTTAATGTATTTATTTTGATTTGTATTTATTCTAAGATGACTGGCAAAAACACACGGCCAAGATAAAGCGCTTTGAGCTCTTTTTCATGAGGACTGAAAACTCAGGCTGTAAAATGTATTTTATTTAGTTGTCAAAAGCATTATTGCAAGCTACTGGCTCCACTCCACAATGCAGAATTACACCTGTAGAAATTCTACAGGAATTATCACAAAAGGCTTACAAATGTAATGAGTATGTGATTAACCTTATGTGTAATCAACTGCTGATGCACAGTTGGTACATCACCCCCTACTGGCTTCTGTTGGTCCAGCTCCTCCTTCTTAAGCTGTAGCCAGTGGAGCAGCTCCTGTAAGGACATGTGAAAGTGCTTCCACTGCTCCATGCCGGCATCCAAGTGAGACCTGACGATGAGGATAGTAAAATATTAAGCCTATGAAATCCTGTGATGTTTGTTTTTTGTTGAGTCAACCTGTTGTGCACAATTCCACCAGCTCATTATTTGTAGTATTTGAAACATTATGGGCACAAATAATATCCCTATGGCCACTGTAATAGAAACATAATTTGGTTTAAATCCAGCAAGACAACTGGACCATGAAGTTCAGATGCTTTAATCATATAAATGAATTTTTTGGACACAAAGTATGTGTTTCAATGAGAGTTAATTATGTTTTCGTGCTAAAAGAATGGTTTTAATGCATTGTTTAGAAATAATGGTTCAGGATATAAAGGTTTAAGGCTATAAAGGAATGATGACTACTGGTTAGCTAGACAAGACTTCAGTACCTCAACAGAACATTTGCTGAGATCTGAAATTCGTTTGTTCTCTGCTCAAATCATGAATTATGACTTGTAGTGTAAACAGTTTATGAGACTACATAACATTTATGACACTGCAGTCTAAAAGCCTTAAAGAGTCTTAGAGATAAATTTTCGAAGGAGAACTATACTAGGTATGTATAAAATATAAAATAAGCATAATATACATGCGACACTGTGATGTTTTAGGTACATTACACAATGTAAAGATTACCTCATACTAATGACTTTTTTACGCAGGTCATTCCACCGCTGTCCCATGTTGTCGAGCTGTCTTTGAAGCAGTATCGCATTGTCTGACCCTTCCAGTGATGCCACTATACGCTGTCCATTTTCATCTAGCGAATGGTACATATCTGTGTGGCCGTCAATCTCCATCTGGAGATCCTATTGAGATGATCAAGAGCCTTTTCAGTAAACAATTTATTTTCTGTGCTATTTTCTAATGTTACCTATAAAATTACATACTAAGTCATTAGTCTAGCATTAGTATAGCATAAGTCAATACAGTATTCAGTATTAATCAATAGTTGACCGCAGCTGACCCCTCTATAAGGGGAAAATTCCATGATGAGTGGACCTCTACAAATACTACAAGGTTACTAAACACTTTCGCACTAAGGTCTGTTACAAGTCCTGAATGTTTTTATTTCTCCTTTTATTTTTCATTTAGCAGGTACAAAGTTTTGTACTCTCACACAAACACACTTAGGAGGTACAAGGTTTTGTTTTCTCACTCACACACACACACACACACACACCCACACACAATAGCAGCTTATAAATTTAATGCAGTACAAACACACAATGCAATTATGTTTCGAGCTAGCCATGAAGATGACTGGATGACACCTACACACAATACTGAACTTCCTCAAAGAGACTAATGGAGATGGGTATGCAAAAAAAATGGACAATAAGTCACATGTATATACATACTATATGTTATTGCATTAAATGAATCCATTAACATAAAGAAGTACAAGAAGAGAACAATAAAGTCCAGACCTTAATGTGATATGTCTTCCTGTTTAACATTTCCATAGAATAAGAGACATCAGATGGACGCAGTAGTGCAGTGGTGCCTTTATTTCCCTGCCATGCGGACGTGTGTAAGAGAGGTTAAATGAAGAAAGTATAGAAGGGAGACAGATAAAGTGGAAGACCACGAGCAAAGTGAGAGAAGGTATTCTACTGCCATGTGTCACCAGTCCTCAGAATGCCTGTAGAGGCAGGCACACTGAAGCTGTTGTTCACGGAGAGTGTGGGCACTGCAGCTTTGGAAAGGGTCAGTGCTAGTTTCAGAAAGAACAGAAGCTTCTCTTTACATCCCACAAGTCTGTCTGCCTATTCATATTTAACTGTTTCTATGTGCTGTTGCCAAGTGCACATATCTGTCATTCCAGTTAGTGCATGATGACCCAGACAAAGGACTCTTTTTTGTATCCCTCTTACTAACAGACCGAGGTGGGCAGTAACTAGTTACATTTGCTCAGTTTTGTATTGTGAGAAGGGACAAGGATCCTAAGCACTGGCTTGGGCTTTACACCAAATTGTCATGGAGAAATGAGAAAGCAGGGAACTGTGACAGTTGCAAGGGTTAGAGAATGTTCCTGTTTGAGCAATGGCTTTGGAATGGAGAAGTGGAGATTTGGGGATGAGCACAAGGTGGATGTAAGTTAGTATGAGGGGGTATAATGGCCCACACAGACATCTGGATGAAACCCACAAATAAACGTTGGATGGATTTGTAGCTTTCTGAGTATTTTTAAATGATATATCTTTTAATATAATACTTATATATTTTTTAGAGCAAAACTATTTTCACATCACTAACATTTCCTTCGTTGTTTAATTTCATTATGTGGCTCTAGGCACACCATCTGTACTGCTTTTCTGTTACTCACACTTCTAACTGCTTCAGCATCTTGTTTTAGAGTCAAACTGAGTCAAACGGAGAAGACCAATATGTTTAATTCCTACGCTTGGATGTACTTGAAAGTTCCCCCGCAGTCCTATTGATCATAGGGTCCTAACCTTTTGTCCTGGAGCCCCCATTTCTCTAAGGAGATTTTAATGTTTTCCCTACCCCCAACTTACCTGCCCTAACTAATCAGTTAATAAAGGCCTTTTCTGGGTTGAAGTGAGTTTGTCCTGTTGTGCTTTTACTTCTTCAAATATGATTTTAAATTGATTAATTTGTGTCTATTGTTACTTCTCCATAACAGATTTCAACATTAAACCCTAATGTCAACAAAATCTGCTTCACTTAAACCCTAATGTCAACAAAATCAGCTTCACAAGAGGTGTGCCACAACAAAAAAAAGTTTTTGGGCATGGTTTGGGCTGACATTTCACATATGACATTGGGCTCGGGTTGGGTTTGTTTCCTAATGATTTCTTATACAGTAGGTTTTGTGCTTTTTCACACATCCTCTTTTTCACACATGCACGTGCACAGTCTCTGTCATGCTCTCTATTTTCTCTCTCTTGAAACATTAGCTTTGTTTGGAACAGCTCTGGAATTCATGGTGTGGGTGAATGTATGAGATGGGAGTGCTGGGTTGCTGAAAAGGTCACAGTGATTTCTCCCTGTTTGTTTATTTCGCCCAAAATGTTATAAGAATTTCTGAGAGGAGAAGCAGTGAGATCAACTTTAGTGCAGGGAGGCTAAAAGTGGATGCTCTGTCAGGTACCATCAGCAGTTTCACAAGCAAATCCAAAAACATTTTAAGTGAATTACAGATGGATAAAAGGCCAGCATATCCAGCAAGACATTACTCAGCTCAAGCACTTGGTAACTAAATAAAGCTGTAAAACTGTGTCTGTGATGATCCATCTCAGTTTGTGTGTGCAAGCAGGGTCAGGTTTGGGTCAGGTTCCGAATTCTGAATGAAATTGCCAAGGATGTTTAAAAAAGTTAATTTCAGCTACTTCTTTCAAATGTTTTGTAATGCTCAAATGCTCCATTTGCTTCCAGACAGCCAGGAGTAGCATAACATTTGTTTATTTTTCTCCCACAAAATAACTCGGTTATAGACTGTCAACATCCTTTATGTCAATGTAAAAAATAGCTACTGTTTTTCAATAAAGTGGGATTTACTTTAAATTCTGTTGTGAGGCAGTACAAGCAGTACTCAAATACATCTGGTACTTCTGTCTACATTTTCATCCACATGCTAACACTCAAAAACCACATGAAAAAGGTAAAGCAACACAAAGTGCATGCAGACTTATATTACAAACAATAAAATCCTAGAAACTCATAAAAAGTAGAAGAATATATTAATAATAAAATGTAAGCACTTAAAAAAATGTAAATGGTGCAAAAATAATTTATTTAGTCATATTTCTTGAACTAAGCAAAATAAATAAAATATCTAGATGGGATAAACCTTCAAGGAACTAAATCATACTTTTTTTATTCCAAGAAACAATGCGAAGAAAAATACAAAGAGCTGGCAAATTCATGATGTACTTACTTGCCATTGCTCTAGTAAGTGGCGTACTGCATCTGGGTTTTCCAGAAGCCGCTCCTTGTGTGTAGCATCTTGCAAGACATTTGCTGTAGTTTCTGCTTCAGTTAACCAGTTCATGAACTTTTCCAGGTCTATGTAAAAGTGTTGAAGTTGCCGCTGTCTGTCCTCCTCAGTGTCCCCCACACTATAAAAGGCAATATCACATAATGTCCCATGCATCTCAAACCAGCATTGTTTGAACAAACGGCAAACTATTAATCAGTCATAACCAATTTCTGAAAAGACGGACAGAAGGAAGCAGGGGAAAAGGCAAGTGTTGAGATGAGTCTAAAACAATGATCTTTGTCCTTACTATTTATCGGGTTGATCTTACACCAAAAGGCTGATACCTGACTATTAAGAGGGATACGTATTTAAACTATTATTACCATTCCTAGCCATTTGTCTTGAAAAAATATTTAGTATTGAAAATATTAATATTTTCATTAATTGACAAGCCATCTATAGTCCTTATCAATTTTTTCAGTTTCATTGAGATTAAAAGTGCACTTTGTAGTTTATAATTGCTGTAGTCCATCTCTAGTTAGCCTAATTTGTGTGTGTAATATGTGTGAGCCTGTAATGCACAGAGTGGAGTATTCTTAACACCTGAGTGTCACCACTGGATTGAAAATAGTCAGAAATAGCCAGACAGAAACTGGCCGCACGTGAAGCAGCAGAGGACAATCAACAATAATCAAAATAACTTGTGTATGTGGAGTATGTGGACATCTCCAGCAGCTCTGCTGTGTGTGATGCACACACACTAATATAGTGATAGTTGTGCCATCCACCTTAACCAATGTTGCTCAAGCTCATACTGTGGCATCTAATCATCTATTAAAAGACCATCTATGTCTTTTCTTTTGCATGGAACTTTGGGTTAGGAGGTGTGGCTTGGAGGCTCGTTCTAGACAAAGAGTTCTTAAAACCAAAATACAGGTGGAGGCGTATCCTGGAATTTGGGCAAGGCAGAACCAGCAGAAAGGGGCTAAACTTGTCTGGTCTTGCAGGGCAGGGGAAAAAGAACACACCAAAAGAAAAAAGATTCACAGAAAGATGAAATGAAAGACATTTATATACAGCATTAATACATTTGTTTGCCATTCATGTACACTGGGTGCCAGCTGTCTGAGACCACTAGCAAAAATGTTTCTATTTTGAATTATTTTCTAATTTACATTACAAATTACTATATTATCAAACAATTATCAAACTATTTCAGTGAAAAGTAGATTCGTTAAAATATTTGCATGGAGTTTTAAGTTTTTTAAATGTTCCTCATTTGCTTTGATGACAACATGCACAAAAGGTTGTTCTGAAGTCTCTGAAGAGCAGATTAGATCCATTTGCGATCTTTTGGTGAACAGGGTGAGACCTTTATATGCAAAGGCCTTAATATGGCCAGTGTCACAAATTTGCTTTGCATTTAAATAGTAAGCTAGAAACAGTTCAGAATCTTGGATATTTTTTCACTGACCGCAACTTATAAAATGTTTTAACATTCAGTCCCAGATTTTCAGTGTGGTTTCAGACTTGTGCCCCTGGTTGAATGTGACTTGACAATTTTCACCTTTGTTAATACTATAAAAATAACAAAAATAATCATTTTCAGTTTTAGGCAATAAACTCACTGTTTTTTGACGTTGGCCCAAGCAAGGTTCATGCTTTCAGTCATCTGCTTAATCTTGCTTGTGTCATCATTTGCATAAAGGGTCAGAAGTTTGTTTGCTAGTTCATTGGTCACATCCATTTGGGGTTGCCACTGCTGTATGTTCTTAGCAAGATTCTGTAAATTGAAAAAATCATCATTAAATAACAATCAGAACTGCTGTATTTGCACTAAGTGATTGCTCTTCTGCATTCTTTCATAAAATTAACATATTTTTTGTTTCTCTATGACACTAAATTAGTGTTTAATAGAGACAATAGTTAAAGACCCATATCATTCATTTTATCATAGTTTTATTTTTCCCCCAAGCTACATTTATGATGTTTGTCTCACAAGACAAAGATGACAAGACTTACCTGGCCAAAGAGTTAGCCCAGTGTAGCGTGGCGGATGAACCCGAGAGAGTTGGAAGACCATGCACTTTGTTCTGAGAACACTCTACTAAAGAGTTAAGATTCCCACCGGGAACCTGTGTTCTCACACACATACACAGAGGATATAAAGGTGATAAAGAAACCGGAGTACTCACGGTACCAGATGGCTGGAGATTGACTTGGGCTGGCACAAGACTCAATGACTGAGCACTGGTTGCTACCTGCTTCCCGTTTGTATACTCCGTGACACGTGTCACTTCCGGGACCACTTTTGTTTTCACATGACTGGTGTGCATGACAGTACCCCCCCTCCAAGACCATCACCAGATCGACCCGGCTGAGAGGATACCCAATGACGGTAGTCCTGGATGAGAGTAGGGTCCAGGACTGTAGCCTTCCCAATCGACTAGGTACTGAGTGCCCCGGTTGCGGTGTCATGAATCAAGGATCTGCTGGACGGTGTTGGCAGGACCACTGTCAATGATTCAAGGTGGAGGAGGAGCAGGAGTCGGGGGAACCAGTGGAGAAGTGAAGATGGGCTTGAGTTGAGACACATGGAAAACTGTGTGGACCCATAGGGAAGCAGGCAGCTGGAGTCGGAATGTGACAGGGTTGATCTGGTGGGTGATTTTGAGGGGTCGGATGAACCGGGGGTTGAACTTCTTGGATTCAGTGCGGAGATGCATGTTGTGGGTTGATCACCGACGTGGAACAATCATCCTTGTGGGTGCTGGTGGTGGTGCTGCCCTGGTTCTGGCAGCAAGCCTGCACCGCCGGCACCTTTGGACTAAGTGTTCAGCCGACGGTACATCAACTCCTGGTGTTCAAACATCGGAGATTGGAAACC
>JBBPCX010122829.1:8151-19767 GCA_037974365.1 Hydrocynus forskahlii
TGACAAATTGTCACTTTACACTTTTTAGGTGACAAATTAAAATTATTATTATTATTATTATTATTATTATTATTATTTCTAGTGATGGGCCGATCCACGTTTTTCCAGTTCTGATCTGATTCCGATACACGACTGCCAATGCGGATACAGATTCCGATATATACATCTTTTTTACTTTAATATTAGCATGATTTTTGTTGGATTGTGCTGTTTGTTAGTAAGGTTACATCACAGAATAAATAAACTAGTAACCACTTATTAGAAGAGCAAAAAATAAACACAACTACACTGACTTTAAAGGCATTCCAAAGGAATTTATTTACACTTCGCAAAAAGGTAGCAGCAACAGCTGTAAAATTTTGTAAATATCCAAAACGCAACAATATTGGCTGAATCATCTAAATAGTTCAAGTGTTACGTCCATTTTAGCAGCAACAATGGTGTAAAAAAGGTATAAAACTAATACATTTTAAATAACGTGAATTCGGAGACACGGCATGGGCAGAGTGTAATCTCACCACTGTTCTGTAGTGCAAGGTAAGTCGAGCTCCTAAAATGGTAAAAGAACAATATTTCTAATAAAATAGCTAGTACTTGCAGCTAATAAGGCGATAGTGATGAGCGTGCATGCTTGTAAAAGTGTGTGTCTGTATCTGTGTCTCAATAGCTCCCATGATGCAAGAGACAGACACGGCGAATGGTGAGGTCCAGGCCTGCACACACGGTAAGCACAGTCTTCTAAAATGACACATTCAGAAATATAGATCAAACAAACTATCTGACCTGTCCATACTCTTCAAACACATGCATTATTTCACAGATACTCTTGTGAGGTTGGAGAGGCTTAAAAGACTGTTTGAAAGGATCCTGTGCAATCACAGTGAGAAACTAAATCAGAATCAGAATAAAAAAACCTTATTTGATCCTGAAGGAAATTGCTTATATTATGATTGCAAAAGCTCTCAGAGACACAGAGACACAAAGACAAGAACAAGATTAAATATCAAGTCTTAAGAAGTCCAATACAAATCTGTAGAAAAAACTCAATATGAAATACTGTATGATATATACATAAATGCTGGGTATTAATACTATAGATGAGTAACTTACTGTTAAGTGAATTTCTAACAGATGGTAGTTAGAAACTGGAAAAATGTTTATTGTGCACTAAGGTGTAAAATGCAGTTTATGTACATATAGGGTGTCTTGTTCATTTCAGATTATATTCATTTTGTTTGTCCATGAAAGGTCTTTAGGTCTTTAGGATCATAGTTTTTCATCATGCAACGTTTGTTGTTGTTTCCAACGTGTGTAGTCTAAGTAGATATACAGTAAACCCCCGACGTTCGTGCGGGTTGCTTTCCAAGAGCACCTAAAAATCATGAATTTGTGGTTAAAAAAAGCAATTTTTATAGTGTAAACCCTAAATGTGCCCCCAAATATGCTCCCAAAACACTTAAATTTCATTTTAAACTCAGCATAATACATTACCATTAAAGAAAATATAAAGGTAAACCTGTATCCATTCTGTACAGTTTACTCTGCAGTGCTAGAATGTAAAATACTGACGTTACTCCTCTATAGACTACACTGTAATTCGTGCACACACTTTTTCTTTGGTATGCGCAGTCATTTTCTTTGGTATAAGCAGGTAAATACAGTAATAAATTAATTTAACTTACAGTAATAAAAATACAGAGCTTTAAGAAGAACAAAACAAAACAGGAGACCACTCGAGACGCTCCACTGGGGAAATTCTGGACTGCAGCAGCCATGCATCACAGGGCAGCAGCCAATCAACAGCAAGGAGAAATAAACAGCGTTCTCAGATTGGCTTTTTTAAAACCGCCCTCCTCTGAGTACAGCGGTATTTCACCGTCCCAAAACACGCTTTCTTTGTGTTCTCTTGACAGTACGAAAAAAATGTATAGTTATATTTTATAGGGAAATGTAGCTGAATTTACGTTCCACGTTAATGTTTGTTACAAAATTAGTAAATTATATTTTTCTTAATAATTTAACACTGAAATGCATGAAAAATTATATATGAGCAGGGTGCATCCGATTGCCTTGTGTGATGTCCTGCCGAGTGGCCACTAGAGGCCGCCATTATTTAGGTTTTGTATATATTGTGTCTTTTATGCTGTCATGTGTACTCTGGTCAGGCAAGTGGACACAGCTGGCAGGTAGTTTAAGTAATTGATTTAGTATATAAGTGTTTCTGTTTTGTGTATGGGCGTCGGTCCACCGTCTTTCTGGTGTATGTTTAAATTAAAGTATGAAGACCTGCAACTGCGCCTCCTGCCTTTGGTCCCCCCCTGCAGACATGACACCTTGCTAACCGCTGCGCCCAAACATAAACAACCCAGGAGGAGGGGGGTGGGGGGCGTGACGGACGAGGCCCAGACGTCACAAATACTAAAAAATGAGGAGGATATCTGTGGTTTGTAATGTGCAGGGGTTTTCACGAACAATTATTAGTTCGATTCTAATAATCTGCAAGAGCCTGAAGCCGTGAATAAGGGGGTTTACTGTAATGCATTTCCGCTCAATGGAGTACTGTTTTGAACACGAAACTTTATGTAGTATGTAGTAACTCCATCCAACTGTAGCTTGAATTTCTTGTTGGGTTGAATTATTGTATAAAAGTTGTCCATCAAACACGTCTGTGGCTAGAGCATAGTTTGAGCAATTATGTTTAGTTCCAACAAAGAACATGTGGATGGTTTTAGCATAAGGACATGGCTTGTCAATGTACGTGTGTTTTGTTAGTCGAGGCACCAGGTGTCCACTTCTTGTCATGGTGGGGGTGGCAACGTCCTGTTTTCACAATTGGCCCCAGAACTTCAAGTCTTTCCGCCCAACCAAGCGCACAACACTCCGCCATTGTTTCCTCAGCAAAAATAAACCCTCAACGGCCGTTTTTCCGTTGTTGATTAATGGGTTGAGTACCTGATAATCATTGTGGTATGTGCCTGAAACAATGCCAGAAGGCAGCAGAGTTGTAACACAATAATGGCTTGGGGCATGCTGACACACCATCAAACAATGGCTGCATCTGAAAGGAAATAGATTAGTTATGCACACGCACATTAGTGTGGCTCTAATGCATAAGAAGGCCAAGGAGAACACCCACACACTCCTTGGACATTACTTTAAGGCCATAAAAATGGGTGGGTATGCGAGACTTTTGTGCTTATATTTTTTAAAAATATTTTTGCTAACATCTTTCTTCTTCTTTCTGTAGGTGCCATGGATGAAAGTGCAACAGACGTAAGTGGAACGCTGCACAGATACACAATAACAGATACAAACAATACATTTTAATGTATTGTTTTTAAATTGATCGCTGTCATAAGAAAACTAAATCTTTGAGATGGTTTCTTTCACTGCCAGTCATTTTGGATAGTTTTTATTGATATATTAGTCATGCATAGTTTACAAAACATAAATGGTGGCTGGAGGTCTGTGTACAAATGGTGTAAAAGCCACAAAAAATCACAAAATAAAATGAGAAAATAAAATAAATTGATATGATTTGTTAAAAACGAGACTATCAATGGCTAAAATTGCACTCTAGGCTAAACACTCACTGGCCACTTTATTAGAATCACCCGTTTTGGTGATGGATAGTCAGAGACCATAGATTACTGTGACCCATTTGCTAAAGTTGTCCTGTATGGTCAAAAATATATATATATTTTTTTTACATTTAAAGCTCATTGAAGTAAAATGCATAAATCCTATTTTTAAAAATCTACTAACCACCATATCCCTTGCCCTTTGGCCCTCCAACACAAAACATTCAGGCAACCCTGCAATAAAGTGTTGATGTACACTGTGTTAATCAACTTCTGGACAAGACCTTTCCTCAAATCCAGACCTCGAATCCACTATTTTGTAATCAGTGATACCTAACTTATTTGTTGATGTATGATTGGCCAAGTATCTTGACTGTAAAATCCAAGGCTGAGTCTTGTGCTAGAGTTTTTTATCAGTGGCTGGGTATTTTTGGTTGGTTGGCCATTTTTAATCTAGCACTCACACTGATATGTTTGAAAACACCAGCAACACTGCTATGCCTGAAACCGGTGTGTGAAATATACCATGGTCAAAGGGGTCCCTGTAATCAAGGGCTCCAATGCTGACGACTGTCATAGTTCAGTTTGATTAAAAATGAAAATCTCAAAAATCCCTAGAAGTGAACTGTTTCTCATTTTTTTTATATCAGAGAATGATATGTTTTTTTCACCATGTGTTACTATGGTTGTCAGATTTGATGTTTTTGAGCCCAATATGTCAAATATGGACATAATATGGAACAGGTAAACAAATTTCCTATTAAATTATTAGTAATTATTGAGGGAAATACTTCCAAGATTTCAGAAAGAAACAGGCAAATGTGTCTAATGTGCATTTGAAAGCAACATTGTTTCTGCCAGGGTGTATAAAGGTATGGTTATGAGTTTTTTGTATACCACCTTTGGTCTCACTGTAGAATTTGGGTTTTGTGGTTTTTAAGGGGTCCTCAAAGTTAATTAGGAGGTCTTAGACCCCTCCCCCTTGCCCGATACACTCATGTCAGCATCATTCATATGCCACTACCACAAAGTGTCATTACAATGTTTCGAATGGTCCATCACTCAAATAGCAACTGTATTCAGAAGCTGGCCAGTGTTGAACAAAGACTGGCTGACAAATGTAACTTCATGCACATATGTTGGTCATATATGATCACATATGTCATCTATGTGGATCTCATGAGGTGGTCAGTGAGTCTAGTTTATCTAATTATTCCTATAATATCTTGGCATTTAAAACCAAAAATTGTGTGTAGTTTTTTACTGTTTGGTTATGTCCAGTAAAACAAAAAGACTTTGATCACTCAATATATCATCAAAGTGACAGCCCTACATGAATATGAGCCTGTAAATGCTGCAAACTAGCTGTATGGCCTGAGTAATGTCCTGCATGTCTTAGTGCGTAAGTCCAGAGTGATGCTGCAGCCACGCTGTGCACCGTCTGCTAATGAAGGAGTCACGGGCGGGCCCGGTGAATGCAGGTACTGAGGCTGTCCTCCTTTCTCTCCGCCAGTCTGCTGGAGAGTACGTCCAGATTAATCACCCCTCACAGGATCCTGAGTAGACCCCCGTCTCCACCAGACCCTCCATCAGCACCGTTTCCTACTGTAATTCTGCTGCTAACTTACTCCACTTCCACGCCAGCTCCAGCCGCCCAACAGAAAGGACACACCACCATTGTATATTTCCTGAGACAGTTTTTGGGGGCTGTTTTTGTAAATGAGTTGAATTCATGCTTGTACAAAGTCATGATGATGAGAGGTGACATTGTTTGTATAGCTGAGAATAAAGCTCACACTTTCAAAATCAAGACTTGTTTCCAGATCTTTTGTTTTGACTGTGCTGAACATACTGGCTTCCGTTTCCCTTTAACCTGGAGGGAGGTTTTCTTACTTGGTCGTTTTCCAAAGCCTTCAGGAAAGAGCTGTGCAAATGGCTTTCTTCCTGTAGCGTGAGGGAGAGCTGAAAAACATCAGAAAACACTTTGAAGTTGGATAAGCAGGAGAGAGATGGATGTGTGGGTGTGTGAGGCTGGTGGGGTGAGCAAAACATTTAGTGGCATTACATGTCACAGTGGTGTCACAAGCTTGCTTTTTTTGTAGGAGGAGGAGGAGGATAAAGGTAGTACCAGGCCAGAGACCTCTGAAGTGTTTTTTGGTGCTCCATCTTAGCAGTAGGTGTAGTAGATGACCATATTAACAGCAGGTTTTCTTTATGACCAAAATGAACGGTTTTACTTCTGTTTGTCAGTTCCTCTGACAAAGTAAAAACACAAATTTCGCTATAACCCAACATTCTTGTACTTCAAAGTAACATTGTTCATTCATGAGCTTTTTGATAAAGCGTGTCTCATTCAACGATGGGCGATTTCATCACTATTTTTAAACATAAAAATGTATGCAGATTTCATTATTATTTTTAAACATAAGTTTCAGATATGTAACAATTCGACATTTTGCGGGGGTTCCGTTCCAAGAGCACCCGCCTATAATGAAAAACCACATTGTTGTGTTGTGGTAAAAAAAAAAAAAAAGCCTAAAAAAGCCCATTTCTATAGTGTAAACCCTAAATATGCTCCCAAAACACTTTAATTTCATTTTAAACTCATTAGCCTAAATGAAAATGTAAAGATAAACCCGTATCTGTACTGTACAGTTTACACTAAACTCCAGCAGTGCTAGAATGTAAATACCGATATTACCCCTGTACAGATTGTACTGTAATTAATGCACATGCGTTTTCTTTGGTATGCGCTGTCATTTTCATTGGCATAAGCAGTTAAATACAGTAATGAATTCATTTAATTTACAGTAATAAAAATACAGTGCTTTAAGAAGAACAAAACGAACAACATGAGAACACTTGAGACGCTCCAAGGGGGAAATTCTGAGCAGCAGCCAATCAGCACCAAGAAAAAATAAATAATATGCTCAGATTGGCTACTTTCAAACCTCCCACCTCTGAGTACATCGAGGGACGCGTCACAGGGCAGCACCCAATAAGCAGCAAGGAGAAATAAATAGCGTTCTTGGATTGGTTATTTTCAAACCTCCCGCCTCTGGTACAGTGGTATTTCGCTGTCCCAAGATGCGCTTTCTTTGTGTTTCTCTCAGTACCAAACATTTATAGCTATTTTAAAATGGAAATGTAGCTGTATTTACGTTACTATTCATGTTACAAAATTATTAAATTATATTTTTTGTCAAATTTAGCACAAAAGCTGTGACGTCTGGGCCTCATCCACCACGCCCCCTCATCCTCCTGCAGGGTTTATGTTAGGGGCGGTGCTTAGCAACCCAGCATGAGGACAAGGGGGCGTGACGGATGAGGTCTGGACGTCACAAAAGCAAAACAAAAAGGGGAGGATATCTGCTTTTTCGCACATGTGCGGGGCGTTCATCGAAAAATGATGCATTTGTTTCTCAGAAAAAAATCCGTGTGAGAAATTGTGACTGCTGATCCGTATAAGTGGGGGGTTACTGTACAGAGGCAAGATATCACAGATCTATTCAATGCTCCTGTATTCTGATTCTTCATCAATGTATTTTCCTTCTCTGGTCCAGTCCTTATATCCCTACTGTCAATGGGTGGATGTCACAAATATCGTCCCTTCGCACATTAGAGAAAGTGACACATGATCTCAATAACAAAACGCACAGACTCAGGAGACTTTGAAGTCCAGTGTGTCCTTATTTACAAGATCCTGTAAAGTGATGTGCAGTATTTCGACATTTTCAAATATGGCACCGCTGTGGGATGAGGGGTGGGAAGGGCAAGATATTGTTTTCCGTGTTGTTTTTATTGTTTTGTTTTATTTATTGGTTTTGGGTTTGCGGTGTTTGTTGTTTTGTTTGTTTGTTTGTTTGTGTTGTATAACCATTGTCATAGGATTTTTGTTGTGCTTATTATTTCATTGATATGTTTTGGCTACTTAATATTTGTTTAAAAAACAATAAATAAAGAATTTAAAAAATCTCCCTAATTTTTTATTTCGTCTCCTTCGTCTGCTTTGTTGTTCTGTCTGTGAAGAAAAAGCCCAGCTTACATTCGCAGTCTTTCATCACCTGTCCACAGTGTTGGATCTCCTGTCCGCAGTGTCCAAAAACCTTTCCGCAGGGGCTGATCATCTTTCCTCAGGTTCCGTTCACCTGTCCGCAGTGTCCAATCACTGTTCCACAGGGGCCGGTCACCTGTCCACTATGGCCAATCACCTGTCCGCATGGGCCAATCACCTGTCCACAGAGTCTGATCACCTGTCCACAGAGTCTGATCACCTGTCCACAGAGTCTGATCACCTGTCCACAGAGTCTGATCACCTGTCCGCAGTGATTGCACTTTGCAGACGGGTGACTGGCCCCTGCAGAGAGGTGATCGGACACTACAAACAGATGATCAGACCCTGTGGACTGGAGATTGGCCCCTGCAGACAAGTGATCAGACACTGCGGACAGGTGACCAGCCCCTTCCAATGGTGATCGGATACCTGACTGCAGGGGCTGACCACCTGTCTGCAGGGTCCCATTACTTATCCACAATGTCCAATCACCTTTCCTCAGGGGCCCATCACCTGTCCACAGGATCCAATCCCCTTTCTGTAGTTGCCGATTCCCAGGCCACATTGTCTGATCACCTTTCCACATGGGGCAATCACCAGTCTGCAATGTCTGATCACACATCCAAAGTGTTGGATCACCTGTCTGCAATCAAACACCTTTTGCAGGGGGCGATCACCTGTCTGCAGGGTCAGATCACCTGTCAGCAGGCACCAATCACCTGTCCACAGTGTCCGATCACCTGGCCACAGTGTTCATCACCCGTCCACAGTGTCCGATCACCTGACCGAAGGGGCTGATCACCGGTTCTCATGGGTCGATCACCTGTATGCGTGGGACAATGACCTGTCCTCAATGTCTGACTGCGAGACCTCAGGGGGCGATCACCTATCTACAGGTTACTATCCGCAGTGTCCAATCATCTTTTCGCAGAGGATAATCACATCTCTGTATGGGCCGGCCACCTGTACGCAGGGTTTGATCACCTATTTGCAGGGGCTGATCACCAGTCCAAAGGCACCAATCCCTTTGTCTGCAGGACACAATCACCCGTCCACAGGTTCCGATCACGTGTCCACAGTGTCAAATCACCTTCTACATGGGATGATCATGTAAATGTGATCAGACATTACGAACAGGTGATCGGCCCCTGCTTCCCGGTGAGTGAGTCGCCTTAATGAATCAGCAACTATTAATGTTATGTAAGTGGCTTCAGAATGACTTTATCATAGTAAACCTAAGGTCAATGCAACGTACAGCAGGATCCTGACATCATCAGTGTTTCATGTCTCCCAGCATGGTGCTCACTGATCTTTTTTTTGCAACATATTTCATGGAACGCTTGAAATAAAACAACTGGACCATAAATAATAACTGCACAGGTCTGTTTTTAGGACTGCTCTTTCTCTTAATACTCCTTTTCTTGTGTTATTTAACATCTCCAGGTCTTGTGCAATAACAAACGTGTACAGAAAGTGTTGCAGGAGTCTGCCAACATCATCATAAGCTGTCTCACAGTGAATTACAGCTCTACTTGTGACTGCAGTACATGTGATATCAGGGGGTGTAACAGGAGAAGTGGCAGGCTGACAATATGCAGGAATTGCGCCTTAGCGTCCAACACTAGTGGCCAAGAGAAACAGGACACACCAGCAACCAGGAACAGTGATAAACCCCAAGGAGGAGCTGAACTCAAGGCAAAATATACAAAAGAGAACTACATGGGGGGCTCAGTACAATCAAAAAGATGATCAGAATCTGAAAACTTTATTGATCCTGGAAAACTTTATTGATCCTAATGTTACAAAAAGGGAATAACTCAAAACACTCCACTGAAATAAAATACTGGGAGTCAGTCAGATATAAACCAGCCTGGTGAGCTACTTAATTGGAGAGGACTGGAAAAGAAACTTCCAAAGCTCTATGTGGTATGTAAAAGGCTGACTGTCACAAATAAAAACATTTGAATTTCCCTTAAACAAAACTGGAGATATAGATAACCAAAGGCCCTTTAGGCCCCTAAAGACAAGATCAAGAAAGGAAGAGGGTGACCCAAGACTAAACTCAAGGGTCCTGACAAAATTCTGTTCGCACCATAATTGTTTTAGGCTAGGTCTTTATGAATTCTCCTTCACAGTTTTTTTGACCTCATGATGTTTTCCAGTGAGCTCCAGGTTAAGTGGTTAGGAAAGGACATAGGGCTGTGGACACACAGGGGATGCTGGATGCCTCCCTCTGGTGGATGTGGGTGGTCTGACAGGCAGCCGGGCTGCAGGATGGGACATAACAGAGTAGTCCACAATTGAAAACGGCATCATCGGTTTCACAGAATTCACAATTTTTGTGTTTTTAGTGTTAATTAATGTTAATTTTTTTTTTGTTTACAGTCACTACTTGTCTTACTATATTACCCAGCATGCATTATGCAAATACCAAATGCATCACCTCCACTGGGAATTCCTGTGGTGTTCAAACCATCCCGGCAGCTAACCCAGGCATTTAACATTACTGTAACTCATACCTCGACAGTAACAAGCATTAATAAATAGGCTTATATGGGATAAATCCCTTGCAACATTCCAAAAATCCCTGTGTGTTTATCTGAAAGCTCCTAAAGGGCTTATTTATTTTCCTATACACTAGAAGACAGTACTCAAAAGTTTCAAATGGGCATAGAGATGGGAATAATAGCATAAACCATTAATCAATTACAAATGAAGTATATAAATAGAACTTTATAAAAATACAGCCTGAGTGGAGGTACCAACTAAAATGACTACATAATTGATGGAGCTGCAGTTGAACAGTTCCGTACACAGGAACTGAGGTGTGCTGGTGTCATTCTTCTCTCTTAGGCTACATTCACCTCACCAGATTGGAGAGGACCAGCATTAGTGTGACACAGGTCTTTTCAGAGCTATGTGGACACAAACGCAGATCTCTCCAAGTTCTGCATCAGATACATATTCAGTTATGACCTTGATTTGCCCTTCTATCACCTTCTCTCCTAATCATAAACAACTGAAAGCTGGTCAGAGCTACTGACTGTTGCAGTGAAGGTTTGGGTTGATTGTTCCTTCAGTTGTTATTATTGTTGATGTTGTTGATGCACATAGACCATTAACCTGACATTATGGTCATAATGTGCACATGCAGGTTGTTCACATTAATAACAGAAACTCACAAATTCAAGGTCAGGTACTGATGTTAGAGGATTAGTCACTTACAAAGGCAAATGTGAACTATCAAGGCAGAACAATTGGATCAAAACAAAAAAACATTCCAACTGTTAGGCTTATTTGAAACTATTAGCACACAGATAGATACACTATGTGTGGGACCTGGTGGCCTAGTGGCTAAGGCGTTCGCCCTGCAATCTTGAAGTCGTGGGTTTGATTCCTAAGACTGCTAAGCACCAGTGAGGTACCTGCCCCACACACTGCACCCTGGGTGCTGTGTTCCTCACTGCCCGCTGCTTCACTTGGTGAATGGGTTAAAAGCAGAGGAAGAATTTTGTGCTGGTTACACTGTGTTGCTGTGGTGTGTTCACGTATGACAGAATGGTCACTTTTTCACTTTCATTATATAAACAAAAGTATTGGAACACACCTGTTTTTTCACCTGAGTTTGGGCTAGGCCATACGTGTGAAAGGCAATCATAATGCTTCAGTGAAAAGCAATCATAATGCTTCAGTTTTTCAGACAACACCATGCTTCCAAAGCTTGCACAAAGAAGGTCCATGAAGAAATGGTTGGACGAAATGCTAACAGTTAGTTGACCAATGCAACGATACAACTATATTACATAAAAATGATAACACACTGTCTTAATATCTTTTTAGCACATAGTATTTGGCTTGACCATAAATATAAAAAAGGCTAAATGATTGAATTACACTGATCAGCCCTTTTGTGCAGAAGCGCCCTCTAGTGGGCCCGCCGCCGGGCCGAGTTTGAAATTTAAACTTTGCTTGTTAAATATT
>JBBPCX010122856.1:0-12500 GCA_037974365.1 Hydrocynus forskahlii
TGTGTGTGTGTGTGTGTGGGAGGGTGTGAGAGAGAGAGAGAGAGAGAGAGAGAGAGAGAGAGAGGGTGTGTGTGGGAGAGAGAGAGAGAGAGAGAGAGAGAGAGAGAGTGAGAGAGAGAGCAGGGCTGTGTGTTTGAAATGTCAGTATAAAGGTCAGGTTGTAGCTGGAGGTTGTGAGCTGATTAGAAGCGGAGGTGAAGCCTCGGTACAGGTGACGGATCAGGGCTTTACTACAGGCACACCAACAGCAAGCGAACCCTCACCCTCAGCCCGACCGCTCTGTCTGCTGCGATGAACAGAGACAAAGCTGTGTTATTCAAAAAGAAAAAAAAAGACAGAGTGCACTGAAATACAAATGCGGACCCCCACTCACCTTCAGAAGCGCCGGCTTTAACTCGACTGAAACACTGAGCCTGACAAAGAGCCCCTTTTTGACACCTTTGATGTCTTATCAGTCGTTTCGCGGTGTAGGAAATCTAAATGTCAGCCGAGGCTTAGACCTCAATCCAGCTCCTCGTTACAGACGGAGAGCATGGCTTCGATACGCTCGCTGATGTCTCGTCACAGAGACAGCACAACATATTCCACAAATCAAAGCGTGGTGGCTTAGACAGACGCTGTGTAAAATTACCTACTGCCAGTCAGCCCAGGTAAGATCCCCCAGCACCTGTCACACATCCATTTATCCGTCAGGTTATTTCGCTCTATTTGGTTATTCCACACTGTCCGGTACAACACATTAACAACAGCAATGGTATAAAGCCCCCCAAACTTTTTGCAGTGTATAACATTTGTCAACTTGTAAAACATACAATTAATTCCTTGTCACGTTTATTGATATAGCAGATTATCCCACACTAAAGGTAATTTAGTGTGCATTACAGGAATAGAATAAAACATAAAATACAATAAGGGAAGAACTAAAAGAAAGAAAAGAATACATAGAAAATCAATAAAAGAAGACTGAAAGTGCAACAGGCATGCAGATATTTTAAGGAGGGCAGAGGAGAATAGTGCAGCTTTTTAAAGCTACATTTGGTGCAGAGCTGATACTGATAGGCAGTTGGTTGGACAGCATAGTGGATCATTTCAGTTTCAGCTCTTTTCACCACTAGCTGAGCAGCTCCTGCAGATCCAAGATACCTCCCAGGTTTACATCCATCAAAAATACCAGAGATGGATTTAGGGCCCAAACCACTGAGTGTACATGATGACTAAAGCTTTGAAATCCATGCTGTACTGAACTGGGATCAGTGCAAGAACCTGAGTAATGTGATCTCTTTTCTTGGTTTTGGTTAGAACTCTGTTAGAACTGTCTAATAGACTTTTGGGGAATCCTAGTGAGGAAAGTTGCAATAGTCAACCCTGCAGGGAATGAAGGACTGGATAAGTTTCTCTAAGTCTTATTTGGCACCAAGTCTTTAACTTTAGCGATGTTTTTAAGGTGCCTAAGCACTATTTTTGGTCAATACAGTCCATATATGGACACTAAGCTGTAAAAACGGCCTGCTATGATGTCACAAAAACCTAAAACATTTTTAACTTTGCAAACGTTTATTTAAATCTGCATATTCAGCCTCCTGTAAGATAGCCCCAGGCGTTTAAAGTCTGTATACAGTCTGTATACCTTTGCGTTGAAGACTGGTAAAGACAGCAGCAGGTTTATGTTGATTTACTGTCAGTTGTTCTTGCACATCTGTCGCCCACGGCAACCTCACCGAAATCCCTCCTGCTGAGCTGTTTGACACCACGACATTCAGCCTCAGCGAAACACTGACAAGTGTCTTCAACAAAGTACAGCTGCCTGCAAAAGTTTGTACATCCCTGGTCAAATGTTGTGAATCCCTGGCATGTTGTGAAAATAAGTCCTCTACAGAGAACACACCTAAATACAGCACTGTAATTGTATTATAATGATTTATTATTATATATAAAGCCATAACCTTTGCACAAGTTATGTCTTCTTCTCTCCAGCATGTTAAACAGTGAGTGTGTGGTTTGTATAGGATTATTTTAACTCAAGCAAAAGGTGTCATTTGATGAAGGTGCCCAAACTTTTGCACACAGCTGTACTTCAACAATATTACTGGTTTATTTGTCTTCAGTCTTTTTTCGCACTTCTTCTGACCATCACTGAGTCGTGTACGCTCCTCTTCTTTTCTTTTCTCTTTTTCTATCTCTCTCACTTTCTCTCTTCTCTCTGTCCCTTCATCTAATTTACCTTTTTCCTTTGTCTCTCTTTCTCTCTTCCTCTTTTCTCTCTTCTTCTCGTCTCTTCTCTTTTCTTCTCTTCTCGTCTCCTCTCTCCTTCATCTTAAATACCCTCTCCTCTCCATTTCTCCTCTCTTCTGTCTCACTCCTTTCATCTCATTCACTCTTCTCTCTCTCTCTCTCTCTCTCTCTCTCTTTCTCTCTCTTTCTTCTTCTTATTTACTCTCCTCTCTTTTCTCCCCGTGTCTCTTCAGCTGCCCTGTCAGCAGTGGAGGGCAGTAACTGTGTGTGCAGGAACCCCTGCAACATGACTCGCTACAACAAAGAGCTGTCCATGGTGAAGATCCCCAGCAAGACGTCAGCACGCTACCTGGAGAAGAAGTTCAACAAATCAGAGAAATACATCACGTGAGTTCTGTCCTGCCTGTATCTCTGCAGCCGGGAAATAAATCAGCAGCCGTCATTCTTAATAATCCATGATGCAGGTACAACACTGGGTAGAGAAAACTGTTGGGCCAGTCTAAACCTTTTACAATTAAATAACAGAAAGCAACATGTTTTCCCACTTCTCCTGCATACGTTCCCCCTCAGGTCCTTAAAGCAGAACCAATTTTTCTAAATTTGGACTTCTTACCAGTGCTGGTCAATGGAAAAAGTTTACATTTATTTTTTTTCCCTAAACTATCGCTATAATCTCTGATAGTAACTGGTATTTGTCTTGACAGATTCTACAGTTTTTGTCAGTTTTTCAGATGCTAATTTAATGTCATGTCATCATATATCACAGTATTTATGACATTTGCTTAAAATAAATGGACATAATGTGTCATGACAACCACTGACAGCTTATGACAACAGCCATGACATTTTATGGCATTCTTATGTCTTATGTCTATGTTGAATAGCAGGGTTTAACGAAAGAGTTTGGCATTTTTGTACAGTTATACTTTAAATAACTAACTACTCGCATTGGATTTTGTAATTAATCGTTTTCAATTCACAGTACAATTATTTCAAGTGAACTTTGTCATCTCAGCTGTAAACGTGCACAGTGAGACGAGAAAACGTGGCTCCAGATTATACAGAGGTCAGAGGACACACACAAACTATAAACTCTAAACTGGAGGGAAGAAATGTGCAGTTTGGCAGAAGGATGGACCGTTAGTTACAAGGGTATTTTTTTAAATGAGGCAAAGAACACAAAAAAGTACCAGCACTTTTACAAAAACAGTGTTTTTTCCACACCTGGCTCCTGTGTGGAAAATTAAGATTTTGTTGTTTTGTTAAAATATATGGCTTGAGATTATATTTCATTTGATAAAGTGCAAAAATTCTACTATTGCTTAGTACAAGAACATATAGGACAAAGAACACGAAAAATGGACTTGAAAATTAAGTTCCAGTACTTTCACACATGTTGTGCGGGTAAGGAGGACACAACTGCGGAGAGAAATTTCAATACAAGCAAGGCTTTAATGAGCTAACTGACCTATCTCCAGTGCAGGCATGTTTTTGGTGGCAGGAAGAAACCAGAGCACCCTGCACCCAACCCGGGAGTCGAACCCAGGACCTTTTTGCTGTGCAGTAACAGCTCTAACCCCTGCGTCACCGTGCCGCCCGTGCTAACAGTCCACATACTTAATTCTCAGCCAACTCATGCCCTCACATCACTGATCAGAGATTTAGACGGGCCCTTAATGAAGACGGCCCTGCGCTCCTAATCCACATGCAGGCCGCGCTGTAATGGGCTACATTCTGATGACAAGCCTGGACATGTCTCATATCCTCTCATAATTGTCTCTGACCAGGGAGCAAATCCCAATTCCCACTCGAGCTTTCCTCCTGTAATGACGAGGCCATGTTCCTGTGATGCTGAACATGAAAATAAGAAAAATCTATTGTTAGATTAGGCCTTCAGCAGACAAGCCAGGACGCTGTGAAAGCCTTATGTTGTGACTCACATCACATCTCTCCCCTTCATTAGTGCTTAAAACCAGGTTTATGCTGATGTGTTATGCTTATGCAGAGGCATCAGTGGCATGTGGGAATATTCAGAGAAAAACATAATAACACATACAAGCTCAGATGAAATTAAATCACCATTTGACATATTTATATTCGTATGTTTTAACATGTTACTATGACTGGAGCTGAACACGAGTTTAATGATATTCATTTGAATGTGGCTGGGGCCCCTTATACACACCACAGCACACAGTATGAACAATGTGAAATTCTTTCTCTGCATTTAACCCATTCAAAAAGTGAAGCAGTGAGCTGCCACCAATGGGTGTAACTGGGTGTGTGGGGATGGTACCTTGCTCAAAGGTACCTCAGTGGTGTCACTCGCAGTTGAGATTTGAACCCACAACCATCTGATTGCAGGTGCAAGGCCCTAACCACTACATTTACATTTGCAGCATTTGGCTGACGCTCTTATCCAGAGCGATGTACATCAGTGCTCAAGTAGTCCACAAGGTGCTCCTTGAAGAAGAGGGTCTTCAGACGACGCTTGAAGACAGCATGGGACTGATCGGAAGAGAGAGTTTGTTGCAGCACTGGGGGGGCGAGACTGAGAGACTGAGAGTCTCCCTCTTCTTTTGAGCAGCAGAGGCTTAAGACGAGCCGTGCTTGAAGCCCTGAGAGGACGAGAAGTGACACGTTGTTTGATTAATGCTGATATGTATGGGGGTGCAAGTCCATTCTTAGCCTTGAAAGCAAGTGTTAAGGATTTGAACTTCATGCGAGCAGCCACAGGGAGCCAGGTGTGTGAACTTTGGAACATTGAAGAGTAACCTCGCAGCTGCATTCTGAATCAGCTGAAGTGGTTTAGTTACCCTCAGTGGAAGTCCAGCCTGTAGAGAGTTGCGGTAGTCCAGTATGGAGATGATCAGAGACTGGACAAGTATCTGCTCAGCTTTTGTGGTAAGAAAGGGTTGGATTCTTCTGATGTTGTATAGAAGATATATGCATGTTCTGGATATCTGGTCAACCTGTGGTGAGAAAGACAGATCTTCATCTAGCATAACACCAAGATTTCTTACCTGCTTTGAAGGGACGACAACCGAGTTCCCAACAGAAATGATAAGGTTGTGGCTTGGTGAAGGACTCCCTTTGATGAAGAGCAGCTCAGTCTTGCTGGGGTTCAGCTTGAGGTGGTGGGCCACCATCCAAGAGGAGATGTCGGCCAGACAGTCTGAGATGCGGGTTGGGGCCTGGTTGTCGCTGGAAGGGAAAGAGAGATTAAGCTGCATATCATCAGCATAAAAGTGGTAGGAAAAACCATGTGAGGCTATTACATCCCCAAGAGAACCAGTATATAGAGAAAAGAGAAGTGGTCCAAGGACCGAGCCATGTGGAACACCAGTGGATAATCTTCATGGAGCAGACTGGGTGCTTTGCCATACTACCTGGTACCTCCGGTCATCGAGGTAGGAAGCAAACCACTGTCAGGCTGTGCCTCAGATCCCAAGGTTGGAGAGAGTGGTGAAGAGTATCTGGTGATTGACTGCGTCAAAGGCAGCAGAGAGGTCGAGCAGGATCAGAGCAGAACTGCACAGAGCAGAACTGCACAGAGCAGAACTGCACAGAGCAGAACTGCACAGAGCAGAACTGCACAGAGCAGAACTGCACTGGCCCACCAGCTGCCCCACAGGAAGGCTAATTCAAACTTTTTTTCAAACTTTAAATTCAAACGTTTTTTTTTTTGCGTCCTCCCTAATAAAACAAGTAGAGTGTAACCATATTTACTGACAGACTTGCTGTTAGGGGTCCAAATCAAATACACAGTGCAGTTCTGGCAGGAGTCCATTCAGCTAGATGCCTCTTCATCTCCACATTGAGTTGCAGGTCTTTTTTTTTTATTTTAAGCTCCTTTTTGGAGATCCAAATTTAGACTGACTGGAGTAAAACTCGTGACTGTATTCCAAACCTCATACAGTATCAGTGCAGAACCACTGTTTTTGAAGAGAGGAGAAAACTACATTATTGTATGTCCAAGCTATTGATTTAATCAAGTGCTTCTGTATCCTACTGCATCTATAGAGCAGCTGCAAAATGCTCTAAATATAATTCTTTCATTCGCAGGGACAACATCCTGGTCTTGGACGTGTTCTTTGAGGCTCTGAATTATGAGACTATCGAGCAGAAGAAAGCGTATGAAGTTGCCGGCCTACTAGGTACGGCACGTGGCCACAATCAGCCCTCCTTCTCTGCCTCTTTTCCTGTTCACGCCTCGTTATTCCCTTATTCATTCTGGCCTTGTCTGCATTTATTTATTTATTTATTTATTTTTGCAGGTGACATTGGTGGTCAGATGGGGTTGTTCATCGGTGCGAGTATACTGACAATCCTTGAGCTGTTTGATTATGCCTATGAGGTCAGTCAAAAAAGCACTGTTTATCTCATCGACTGACACTAGCACACACACAGACACACAAACACACTCACACACACATACAGGCACGGAAAAAATAAAAGACCACTTTTCCCTTTTTTCTGTTCACTGTTTGTACAGTTTACCGCAGTGTGTGTGTGTGTGTGTGTGTGTGTGTGTATGTAAAATGCACAGGTTTCTATTCTTTTCTGAACTATTGCAGCGTGTGTGTGTGTGTGTGTAAAAAATAAGAAACGCCCCCATATGTGTTGTGAGTGCAGTAGTGTGTGTAGAGCAGCTTTTCTAGCTGCTGTATTCCAGCAGCTTCACTCCTGATTCAGTGTCTGATGGAATGAAACAGGGCCACACACACACACACACACACACACACACACACACACACACTCTGCTCTAAGCATCCCTGTTTTAATTGTTGCAGTTGTAAAATAAGTGTTGTGTAGTTTAACATTTCCAAGGGATAATAAATTATTTATATGTATTATTTTTACATTTTCTTCTAACATTTTTTGGTTTGGAATTTTGAAGTGTGGTCAATAGTGTATAAAACAATAGTGACATGCACATTTTACACAGACACACTCCCACATATTACACAAGCAATAAACAGGAAAAAATATGATGTGGTCTCTTTTTTTTTCCATGGCTGTATACACACTTGAATACACTCAAAATAGACTATGATCAAGCTCCTGGAAGGCTTTGGTACATAAAAACCCAAAAAAGCAAAGAACCAGTGCTACATTTATACATTACTATTGCACACACACCCCCACACTTACACTCCAACAGTCTCCATGATGGAGAGTTTCATCAGAATGCCCTTTCATTAAGTCTCAATTGCTGCTGCTCTCTTTGGTCTAAAGACTCTGACCAACATTAATCTCTCCCTCTCCGAGCTCCTCTGAACGCTGTTTCAGAGGACAGAGAACTTCTGAGTATTTTTGGAACTACTCCAAGTTCAAGCCCCTTCACTTCCCTGGCTCAGAACCGAAGACGTGTGTGTTCTTCGTGCTGAAGGAGTGGTGGGAGGGGATGTCTGAAGGGAAACGCAGCGAAATGCATCAGACTGAAGAGTTCATCAGCATTCAAAGCCATTAATCAACAATCATTCAGTCTGTGCACTAAATAATTATTTTAGATGTGTATTATAATGAAGTAAACCTCAATTACCTGCATTTGGTGCGTCAGCCCTGCAGCTTCACTGCCGTTTCTGGTTTAATCTATCAGGCAGACTTAGGGAAAACACAGAAATGTGACTTACGAGCTCAAATTTAATGACTGTAACCAAATGTACTCATTGCTCAGAGGCCCTAACAGAAGTCAACACAGTTATTATTGTCATTTTTCTATGCATTTATGTATCATATTTAGGTGTAATTACCTAATAATAACATGAGTTGCATTTACATTCAATATCCATGTACTTTCAGTTACAGTAATGTGGCTGTTTTTACTTTCTTTCATCAAACAAGATGATATGCATGAACACCATCAAATTCAGATCATACTAAAATATACCCTTTCTGTTAATTAACACAATGTTATCTAATGTCCTGCATTTTGAATATTTTAGTTTACCATGCCATATAGCAACATTCTGAGTGGTTACTGCTTAGGTCACATGAATAAAGTTTACCCATAACGAGAGAGCAGGGTGTGCATCACTGGTTATATCTGTCAGTTATATGTGTCCGCTTAAAATATCAGGACCCCTCAACCTAAAACTCCTTTTGACAGCCCTGGAAAAAGGTGTACATTATATGGACAAAAGAATTGAGACACATGACCATTGCATCAACAGGACTTTAATGATATTGCATTCAAATACATAGACTTTAATATGCAGTTGATCCCCCTTTGCAGCTATAACATTTATGAGGTCAGTCACTGATGTTGGACGAGAAGGTCTGGCTCACAATCTCCATTCCAGTTCATCCCAAAGGTGTTGGATGAGGTTGTGGTCAGGGCTCTGTTCTTCCACACTGAACTCATCCAGCCATGTCTTTTTGGAGCTTGCTTTGTGCACTGGGACACAGTCATGCTGGAATAGAAAAGGTTCTTCCCCAAACTGTGTCCGCAAAGTTGGAAGCATGATGTTGTCCAAAATGTCTTGGTATGCTGAAGCATTAAGATTGTCCTTCACTGGAAGTAAGGGGTCTAGCCCAAACCCCAAAAGACAGGTAATCCCAATACTTTTGTCCATATTATGTATGCACCATCAGGATCCTAGTAGAGCTAAACCTAAAGATTATGTAGCTCTTGGAAGCACAATTTTGATTAATCCTCATTGAGAATCCTCAGTAAAATACACATTTCTGCCCCTTTGATCTCTAAGGTCTTCACAAATTTTGTGTATGTTCGTGTGTGTGTGTGTGTGTGTGTGTGTGTGTGTGTGTGCATGTGTGTGCGCATGTGTGGATGTGCATGTCTAGGTGGTGAAAGAGAGACTCCTTGACCTCTTGAGTCGAGACGAGGAAGAAGAGAGTCGAGGAGAAGATGTGGTAATGAACATTTGCATAATAAGCTTGATAGAAAGGAAAGGAAGAAAAATGACATGTAAATGTCAATGACTTTTTTTTATGACATTATGTGGTCTACATTTTGCTCCTTTATGCAAACCCATCATCTGCAGCAGCTCTGTATTGAAGAAAAAAAGGCTTGATTATGGCAGACCAAATGTGGAGCACATGGCACAATCCTCTGTCTCCTGGCAATGAGGGCAGGCGCGAAGGCCGACTTCCATTTCAACTCCGTTATTTATAATAACAAAAACAGGCACAAGGGCCTAACCAAAACTCAAAACTGAGAGCAAGGAGACTGGAGCCGAAACAAACAAAACCAGCATAACTGACTGGAAACCCAAAACATGACGGACTGTGGACCGACACTCAGGTCCAACACAAAACAAACTAAATACTAAACACAAAACTCCCCAAACCAATAGAAACCCATCATCATTTTCCCAGAGCACACCAGTCAGCTGAAACACACAAACACAAGACCAGTGTGCTCAGGTATCACAATAAGAGTCCCAAAACACAAAACATAAATAATAGAAAAAGACGGCCTCTAGCGGCCTCCGACCGTCACAGCACAGTGCTGTCATGTTAATTAAAGTTAACATCTTGGTCTAGAGAAAGAACTATAATTATAATAAGGAAGTTAAGGTGCATTGGGTATATCGGCTGTGTTGGATATAATGATGTTGAGTAAAGCTGTCTGTTGATAATCAAATGGAGCTGTGATTTTTGGTCTACACCTGAATGTGTCTTGAGAATGTTCTGAACAGTCTGATCTGACCTACAGTTTATTATCTGACCAAAACTGTGGTCGGACAAAATTCTGTACCAGCCTGACAGTGGTCTGGCAAAATATTCTACCAACCTGACTGTAGTCCATCAAAATTCTGCCTGAACCTGGCAGTAGTCCAGCAAAATGATTTTTAAACCTGACTGTAGTCCAGCAAAATGATTTTTAAACCTGACGGTAGTCCAGCAAAATGATTTTTAAACCTGACTGTAGTCCAGCAAAATTCTGTACCAACCTTACTGTAGTCCAGAAAAGGTGTAAATAAATCTAATTGTAGTCCAGCAAAAGTTTTTCTAAACCTGACAGTAGCCCTGAAAAATTCTGCCTAAACCTGACTGTGGTCCAGAAAAACTCTAAACCTGATTATAGTCCAGCAAAGTTCTTTCCGAATCTGGCTGTATTCTGTCAAATTTAAGTCCAAACCTATCTGACAAAACTGAACCCAGTTCAAGCCCAAAACAAAATTTTGTTCAAGCTCAGCTGAAGGCTAACACATTTCTGTCTGAATGCAGCTGTAGCCAGCTGTAATCCAACTGTTCTATCTGGAACAGACTCTGGCCTCTCACATTTCAGCCCAAACCCACCTGACAAAACTGTCTGAATCCAGCTGAAACCTAAACAAAATTCTGTCTGAACACAACTGTGGCCTCAGGAAATCCTGTCAAATCCTGACTGTAGTCCAATATGTTTCTGTCAAAATCTGTCTAAACTTGACAGTAGTCCTGCAGAATTCTGTACCAGCCTGAATATAACCCAACAAATTTATGTCAAAATCATGAACCTGAGCATGACCTGAGCTTGATGTTGCATGTGATCTTCCCAAATCTTCCCAAGCTCATAAACTCTACTTATAAACTCTATATTTTGATCCTGAACAGTTTTTTGTCCAAACTTGCCTGACACCTTACAATATTATGTATTAATTTATTTTTAGGTCAATTTTTTTTTTGTCTTAACCCAACTATAGTCTCACAAAATTCTATATGACCCCTTCTATAGCCGGACAACTGAAGAACTGAACTGATTATAGAACCCAGGTTATAGCTGCAGGGACAGCTGTCACCAGAACATACCTGGTTTGAAAAAAATCATTTTAGGCTCTGGAGAGTATTTGTTTAAGCATGTTTTTATTTTCTTTTTTTCCACTTTCTCCAGAGCACCTGTGATCCAGTAGTGAACCACTCAGAGACGATCAGCCACACGGTCAGTGTTCCGCTGCAGACCACTCTGGGGACGCTGGAGGAGATCGCCTGCTGAGTGCACTTCTCCTCCGCACCACCGGGGGGCGAGACCACCCTCTTGTCTCTCCCCACTGACGGTACTGGAGTCTGGGGACGAGGGGCGAAACTCAAAGAAACTCTGCTCTGTCGGTTTCGCCGTTCAAACTGTTACATAGTCATCTCGCACAAAAACACAAAAACATGCCCCACTGCGGCAGCTCTGACGAGCATCGCAAAACAAGGAGTACGCTGAACTCTTTCCACAAACACACACACACTCTCTCATTTACACACAAACATTTATGCACAGTTCCCAAAGCTGGGACTGAGGCAATACACATCTGAGACAATTCCGGACAGAAACCAAGTGTGTGCGTGTGTGTGAATGTGCTCTCGCGTAGGACTTCAGTGTGTAAATGTCTCTCTCTCTCTCTTTGCTCAGCCGCCGTTTTGAAGTCTACTGCCAAAAACGTACCAGAGAAAATATGGTGAACCTCCTCTAACTTTGCATGTGCAGTTTTCTCAGCCTACGGTGCAGTTTCCTCTCCTTTTCTCTCTCTCTCTCTCTCTCTCACTGTCTCTCTCTCTCTCTCTCTCTCTCTCTCTCCCTCTCTCTCCGTCTCTCTCTTTCTCTCTCGTGCTGAGAGTGCTTTCATCATGCCGTCTGTTCGCTGTGTGTCTCTGCGTCCCACTGGCCCTTGATATGCCACTAGGGGATACATCCCAAACCCAGAAGCAGCACCCTATCCCTTCCTTTTCTCCCCTTCACTTGTTCTTACCCCATTTGTTTTTATGAATGAATAAAAGAAGCCCTGGGAATCACAGTGACTTTTCCACCATCATGACCTCATCTTATGACAGGCTAACGAGGGTCTGTCCACCAGCCATTTCTCATACAGATTTGAAGCGGGAGGAAGAAGAAAACCCTGGAGCAGGAAAAAGGACAAGAAAATAAAGAGTGTGTTTTGTGTTTTTTCCCAGCCTGGCCGTAAGTTGTGATCATCTTAAAGGAGGGGTTCTAGTTCCTATTGCTTAGATTTTGTTTAGCCAGACAATCAGTTTTACTTTGCCGTGTATGTGATCTTGCAAAGCCGTCTGATCTTTGTTGATTTTTTTTTTTTTTTAATTATGTATTTATTTTATCATGCTAAACAATGCTGTAAACCACACTGCTCCTCAAGTAAAACAACAAGATTCCTTAATGGTTCTGGGGCATACAGTTTTAAGGAAACTCTAACTTTTGAAAGGGTCTCTGTAACTTTTAAAAGGGTTACACTGAGACATCTTGTTTAGAAAGCGCTCTTTTGAAGAACTGTTCATCAGGAGGTCTTTTAAAGTGGAGCCCTTTTTGGCACCTTTATTTT
>JBBPCX010122856.1:17500-19766 GCA_037974365.1 Hydrocynus forskahlii
ATAGCGTAAAAACATCAACAGAGTGGACATATAACATATGGAGCTCATAACGTGGTCCAGTATAGGGAAATACAAAACAGCAGTTTCTGATAAAGCGGTGAGTATAAATCTGCCTTATATCTAAACCACGTGATGCTTTCAGTGTCAGACAAGAAGCAAAATGGTAATGATGTCCTAACAGGATGGAAATATGGAAATCAATAATTGCATCATCATTTTTATCTGTCTTTCGCACTGTGTCTGAATGGTACGATGGAGAGACCAGTAGAAATGGTCCAAATAAAAACTTACTAAATCATCTTTTTGTATTAACTCACAGTGAAAATATTTTTCTCCTGTGAGGTTTTTTGGAGATATGAGTTTCTTGTCTGACAGTGACATTGTTGTATATTTTGTTTCAGTTTTGAATGAAGTCCTTCTGGAAAGACTGTTAGCTTTCTGCTAACCTGCTATGACATGCAGTTAAAGACAATCAGCAACCAGAGATGTCTTAAGTCTTCACCTGGGTGCATTTAATGGCCACATATTTCAGCTGTAATAACTAGATCTCAAACCCATTGTAAAGGGAATTAACACACTTTCTTTGCGAAGAACCATGACGAACAGCGCTTCAGGTCCCAACCAGACACAATCTTGAAATACAGTGGTCATTTGAATAATGCATATTTCTGCAAGCACTGCTTTGCTTTTGTTTTACTTGCGTATTATTCCTAAAAAGCATGAAATCTGATTATTCCAACAAATACATTTAATATATTGTGGATTATGTAATAATATATGTATGTTTTCAGAGTATTTAGGACTAATAAGCAAAAGTATTTAAGCCAAAGCAAAGAGCTACCAGTGACCATTTTGGTAACACCACCCATTTTTCCAATTTGTGGTTTAAATGCATGTATGTTCTTTCAAATTTCAGAGTTTGCTAGTTCATGCCTATTCACTGTTTTCCAAAATGTAGCAACTTCATTAAAGTCTTTGGTGGAGGCAATCATGTGTCATAAATGCCTGAAAAGATGGTTTCCTGTAGAATCTTCCTAGAATATCCAAATATGTCTTTTTGTAACATCCCTGGTCGGCGGCCACCCTTTTCTGTGTTACAGAAGTGGACTTTTAAATTGAAGTTCCGGGTACACCGGGTTTTAGTTTAAAGTTCATTAGTTACAGCTGACCAGTGTTTATGTTTAAGTGAGTTTTAGTTTCTATTGGTTTGTGTGTTTTGGGTTTAGAGTATTTAGTACAGTTTGAATGGGACCTTGGTTGTCGGTCCACTGACTTTCTGCTTGCGTTTGAGTTTACTCCTGTCTCCAGTGTTTGGTTTCCTTTTGTGTTTAGGCCCTCGTGCCTTTTTGGTTTGAAAATGAAAGATTAAAGCATGGACGTCTGCATCTGCACCTCCCTCCCTTCACTGCCTGGGGACAGGCACCCTCCTGACACTTTCTTTTGTGCTACAGACCACATGCATGCAAATGGGACAGGCTCTCACTGGGTGATGCAATTCTGAGGGCCAGTTCTTTTTCAAAATCAGCTTTTTCCACATTGAGAACCAAAAATGTTCACCTGTGCTCATGACATTTTACCAGTTCATTCCTAATCAGATTTGAAGGATTTTACTGACAGATTTCCCAATATGGCTCTTAGCTGCAATTGCTCATTAATGCTGGAATGTTCTATAAAAATAGTGCAGTATTTCTGGATTAGACAGCAATACCTTTCTGCAGAAGTCTTGCTTCACTATGAAATAAACATTTAACTAACACGACCCACAGGATAGCTTCATGTTGTTAAAATATGCATATTTATGCAAATGTATGTAAATGATATTTCACCTGCACATCCAAACATATGAAAAAAACTTCCTACCCAGAAAACAACTGCAAGAATGCCATAAATGAACTGACAAAGATTCATTGTGCTATTGTTCAAAACTATATTTCCTGTCTTTATCTGTACTGTTTCACCTTAATTCACCTTAATATACTGTATTTATTGTACTGTAATCACGTATAATGTGCTATAATTAATTAGTGTATTTTAATTACCTATAACATACTATAAGTACTATACTATAACTACAATATTTTAGAATTAGTTAATACCCTGTAACTAACAGAATTATCTATAATAAGCTATAATTATTTAAAAGACGGCAATATACTGTACCTACATGCATATACTGTAATTAATATATGATGTTAATGATGATTATTATATTATAATTGCCAATAACTGCCAACATTATTAATATGCTGTATTTACCTATAATATA
>JBBPCX010122886.1:0-19762 GCA_037974365.1 Hydrocynus forskahlii
ATGTATAAACAGTTATTTTATTTTCACATACAGTTAAATACACGTTTTGTTTTAGAAATGGGCATCTCATAATTTTGGAGTGATTCTTTATGTATCTTGACTTATTTAATAGACTTTTATTTGATATAGTTATTTTAATGGACTTATTTTAATAGACTTATTTGATACAGTGATTTAATATTACATTGTTATCATAGTTATAATATTAACTATAATATTTCTATTTAATAACCGCATATGGCTATATTAAAAAGCCGCTTATGCCAATATATATGTCGATGCAGAATCTTTAAAGAGTGAATCGCTAGTATCGAGGAAGTCAGTTTTCCTGACTCTACTAATTCTTTGCCTTGTTTATTTCAGTATATTTCAATTAATCGGCTGTGAAGACCACCTGCTTCTTCATTTCAATGGTCCTTACAAAGTAACTCATCTGAAGACCAAAGTAACTTATCTGAAGGTAAACATATATGTAGACCAGGCTCTCAACTGATATCATAATCTCATCTGGCAGTAATAACTCATAAAGAAGAAAAAAAAAACAGGTCACAAGAACACAAATGAAATGACTCTAATTTTCTGGTCGAGAACGAGGCCGGTAGACCACTCAAGACTGTGGAGCTGTCACTCTTAAATGCCATCTAGAAAACCTGACCTATTTTGCCCTGAATCAGGTGTTTTAGAGAAGAGAATAACGCGTGTGATGTATGAGGTTTCCAGGGCTGGAACTGAAAACCACACCATTGTGGAGAGGGTCTTTCCAAGGCAGTCCTACACATTTTCAAAGAGCTTATAAACATTGTTTTCAAATCAGAGTTAAGATCAAATCAAGCTCATGCACAGATGGTCCTTAGGACACTTTGCAAAAGCTCGCATTGGATACACAAATAAGCATACAAATAATAAAGCTAAAAAAATTACCACAAACTGTGGCTGGTGTAGTTGTTACAGCTTCTGTTCGTATATCCTCATCACTGCTTGTAGTTGAATAATCTGATAAAAGGAGATAAGAGAAATGCATTATGTATTATGAAATAAGACACAATTTAGAGATCATTGCACCATGTAATAATTATAGACATTCAATTCTTACAATTCTTCAAAGAGTCAATGGGTTACACAAACATACAATGGAAATAAAATGAAAACATATCTTGGACAATCCAGTGCAAATATTACATATAAACCTGCTGAGGATAAGGAAAACTTAGAACTAGGAATTCTAAATTCTACATTTCCTTTATGTTGCTTTACTAAGAGATGTGAAAAAATTGTTCAACTGTCCTTAATTTCAAACATGTCCTCCATTACATGGATTTCATAGCAGTCTTTACTAAAATGTAAATACATTCATATGAAAACACAGGTCTTATGAGATGTTTAAACTTTCAGACCAGATTTGTTTATACATGCTGAAAACCAACTAAAATGCTCCTCACTGAAAGAGTACTTACCGAAGACGGTTAAATTAGATTTGTTACTTCTGGCGATCTCAAGGGTAGGAATTTCCCGAGTAACTTCACAAGCATACCATCCACTGTCAGTTACTGTAACTTTTTCAATAGTGAGGTTTGATGAAGTATTTCCTATCCCTAGATGATAATGTCCACAGTAGTCTTTTATCTCTGTAGACATTTGCTTGAAAAACCATTTCACTTTGACGTTAGCAGGGTTTGTTATTTTCAGTGCATCATAAATGCAGCAAATAGTCACAGTGGATCCTGAACACACTTTTGCCTCCAGCGGTATTATTTCAATCAATTGTGCCTCAGTGTAACTCCCATTTATGCCCCCCACTGTGACCAAGTGCAGAGTAGAATTATAAGTCCACTGGAAAACTGAAAAACACAAAAAAGTCATCACAATGGTCAGAAAACATTTTACTTATCAAAAAGGTCAGAAGTGCTTTTTATTTCCCGAATGACTAGAGATGAGCAACTTCAGCATGTGTTCAATTAGTGACCACCAATATACAGTAAACATTCTTTAGATGTCCTTTCACAGCTAGGATTAAATTAACATTTTCTTAAACAATTAAAACAGAAATGTGTAAATATTATTTTATCAATTTGAAAGAAAAACATTTATTGTTCACTAAAAACTGGAGTCTCTCTTGTTTTTCATGTATTTTTTCATTTCTTTCTTTCTTTCTTTCTTTGAAGGCTCTTTTAATTAAAACCACTACGTAAGACTTTAGTGGTCATATCATATATGAGCTCTGGGTTTTAAGCACAGAATGTTCGACAGGATGTTAATGGTTCTGTTTAAGTGGTCTGGAGTAACTGAAAATCAAACATCATATATAAATGAATAAACTGACCTGTGAACACCAGCAGAAAGGTCCTGTTGCACATCCACTCCATTCCTCCGTCTGAGAGAACGCGCTCCTGCTGGTCCTCAGAGGAGCTGCTCCTGCGGCACTGAAGGTAAACTGCGACAATAATATTACAAAGTTGTGTAATGACAGTGTGTGAAAGGTTGTAAGCCTGCTGCTGACTGGTTTGTGGCCTTTTTTGTCTGAACAGTCAGTTAGCAAGATGGGCGCTGTGCGGTTATGCTGAAGACCCTGAGACAAAAAAAGGAGAAGAGAGAAAAGCTAGAAGGGGGGAAGTGACTGCAAAGTAAACCTCCTGCAGCTTTCAGTGATCACCACAGACAAGCGGTAGGAAGTTCACTTCAGTGTTGCTGAACCGATTCTTCCAAATGGTTTATTTCCATGAACCAAACATTTGATTCAGTAATTTATGAATATGAATAGTCACAAGTGAACACACCACACCAAAGCACAACAATGTGAAATTCTTCTCCGCATTTAACCCAGTCACCAAGTGAAGCAGCGGGCAGCCAGTGCCCGGGAAGCAGTGTGTAGGGAGGGTACCTTGCTCAAGGGTTCCTCAGTGGCGCCAGTAGCAGCCCTGGGATTCAAACCTACAACTTTCTGATCACAGGGGCAACTCCTTAACCACCAGGCCACCAGCTACCCTTGAATAGCACAATCTGTTTTAACGAGTCTGGAATCTGTCCACAGTCCAGTGCTTCTGCATAGAAAAAATACATGTAGGTGATTCAGAAAGGTTCTGCTTCATAAATCATGAAATGGTGTTTTATGAAATGCCTTATCACATGGATCTGAGAGATGGTTATTCCAATAACCTCATCAATGCTGTAAACACTCAGTAGACACCCAAAGAACCGATTGGGTTTGACTTGTGAACCGCTTCAAAAGAATGAGTCAAACATCACCGCTGCACATGAGTTCTCCTTCTGTGGTGGAGATGAGAAACAGGACTCACATCTCTTGTAGCATGAGAAAGTAAAATAAAAATGGAACTGAGGCGCAGAAGAAAACACAGAAGAAGCACTGGGGAGAAATCGAATGTGAGAAGAGACAACGACAGCGGACAGGCCTGTTGACGAGTGAGATTTCCTCACTGAGTGAGAGGAATGAGGGGCAACACAAAGAGAGAGAAAATGTCAAAACGTCAGTTAGTGGAGTCAAAAACGTCAGGTAGTGGAGTCACTTTGAGTCGGCAAGCAGTGGGGCTGGAAAGCACAGTGTGAAAACAGGTCAACCACATGAAGGCCAAATGAGAAAGAATACACAGCACACTTCATATGAAACTTAGAAACACACACACTCTGTCTCTCTCTCACACACACACACATTGGTATTACAATAGTCCCTAACTTGTGTATATTTCAGTAATACTACACCTACACCTAAACCTGACTCTGCAATAACCTCAGTAAATAAAACACTCTTTCTGCTCCTTCAGTTTTTCCTAAAAAAAGTGAATTTGTGGAGAAAACAGCATGTTTCCTTGTGAGAACCAGTGAAATGTCAGCACTTCTACAGATTTTCCAGTATTCCTTTCATCATAAAGATGTTTGGTTCTCACAAAGACATAAACACATTTGTATGTTCAAATGGACACCTCCGAACTACACTGAATGAAACAGCAGCAGATAACATAGGAGGGCAAGACAGGCCTCCTCTGAAAGTGCCTTCACACCGCCAGTAAAAGGCCCACTCCAACCCAACACAAGCACCAGTGGTAGGATGAAGACCACATACTAAGTTTCTCTTAAACTTAATGAAGCAATTCATACCTCATATTTGAATTCTGGCGCCGCTTCTTCCTTTTACTACGAAGCTTAAAGACTGTCTGACCTAGACTGAACTGCACCGCTTCCTGACAAGCATGGAAACATAAGTGAGATGCCGTTGATGCGTCACCGCTGACTCGAAATCCTTAAATACGTAACTTAAGAGAGCTTTTTTCTCAGTGTTTAGACCTTTTTATAGGACCTTTCTGATGTCTTGATTAACACGAGGAAGTAAATGGAGTGCAAAGATATGACACTGGATTCAGTGCATTAGATCAAAGGTTTACATCAAGTAAAAATGACCAAAATGCTTGTGTATCTGCCAATTTTCTTAATGACTGTTAGTCATTCTTGGTTAAATGACTGTTAAGGTCATTCAAAGGTTAAAAATCTTCAAAAAGGTTGAAATTCACTCCCTCTCCAAATATTTAAGTGGATGCATCAACCCACCCCCCCCCTCAAACAAATTAACACCTATGGTTCAGGGGGGTCCTAAATGCACCTCAGTCATTGCTGATAGCACAGGTTCAGTTCCCGTGGAATAGTCGAACACAAACCCTACACATAAGCAGATTAGTTCTAAAATAGTTTCATTTGATTATTCATTAAGGTAGCCATGGCATATTGGGAATATGAATCAGATGAATTGCTGTGTGTAAATGCACAATGCACCAATTTGTTGGCTTCTCTGGATTCTCTTCCTAAATCCCTAAATTCTTCTTGAATCCCAACTGAAACAGAACTTATCAGTGATGTTTCAGTAAGATTCATTACTGAGTGAAGGAATGCCTGGTTATTTTTATTTTTTATTTTTATTTATTAACTCTTAACCTAACTCGGCATGTGTGTGTGGACAGCAAAAAAAGAATTTCATTGCACAGAGAAATGCAATTTCTTCTGTACATATGACAATAAACGCTTTGAATCTTGAAAGTTTGCAAAAAAACCATCTATTCAAAACTGCTACATAATTACATGGTTAAGAGGCAAACAAGGCTATTCAGAGCGATTTGATGTGAAATTCCTCATTGTAGAGGAACATAAAGAATCAGAATTGTCCACAGACCAGTATGACCCCGGGTTCCCACCACCACTGTGAAGAAATCTGAGGCAATAAGGTTCACTGCAGTGAACTATTTCACATCAAACCTAATGACTGAATGACTGAATTATGCAGAAAAAAACTGTGGAATTCATCTTTGATTATGACTGCCACATGTCAGCTGAAATGAGAGAAAAGATAACAAAATAAAACAAAATGCCAATGAAATAGGAGGTCCGATGTCTGTCTGGTCTATATAAAATCCTAGAACTGACTAGCATTTGAAATGCTCAGTTAATCACTTTTTTTTTTCCTAGGAAGGTTCCTTTGTGGTCACTCTGAAGTTGAAAAAGTTGATGAGGAAGTAACTGAACCTTAAAATTCTCTTTAAGTGATTTAAGGGAAGTAAAACACTCCAAAGGAAAGTTCTCACACAAACAACACAAGTAAAAAGTTCAGACTTACTGAAAGAGGAAAATGTTTAATGTAATTCTGCATGGAATTAAGTAAGAACATCCCAAGCCCTGGGCCACCCTGGACCACCTCTGTACTATTATGTAACATATTATGTTTCATTATGTCATCCCAGCGGTCGAGTGTGAGATATTGTAAATGAATGCAGAAAGACATAGAAGACAAAGAAATATATTTGATATATTTGAATCTTTAATTTAAAAAACAATTGTTACAAATATAATTTGCATCATGTAAAGCATAAATACTTGTAACATTAAATATAAATGAGAAAAAAGTGGCCATCCTCTTCACCAAAAACATAGAAATGCTATATTGAAAGAATAGTGCTAATAGCACCCACAGATTGCCCACAGAGGTTGATATTGTAAATAAAGTGTTTTTTCTTTTTTTAAAGAATGGACTGTTATATGCCACATTTACTTAAAAATTCCTTGAAACAGGAATAAATAGCATCTTTTATTTAAAAAAGGTTCTAACATTATATGCTGACACAGACCTATGGTGGATGTTTGTGATCAGAGCAGACCATAGTTTTGAGTCAGTCTGTAAACAGTTATCTACTCCCATAGGACACACACACACAATTACAGTGCTTTATATAATGAGGGTAAGAGGTTGAAAAACTGGCAAGTAGTGTCATAACAAAGCTTGTACAGTAAGCACAAAATCCTGTAAAAACCTCCAAAGAGAGATAGGAATCAATTACTCGGGTTTAATCAAATAATGCAAAAATTCCCAAGTTTGATCAGCCCATGTTGTGTATTGTATTAAACTGTACAGGCCATAGTTAATATCTTTAATGCTCTAGAGAATTAAAGGCTTGTGTCTGATTCCAAAACATTTAAACACACATCCTGCACTCATCATACGAACAAATCATGTCCATGGAAAACACTGAAACAGAAAATCTCATATTTTTAGAGAAAGAAACAATGTCACAAATAGCATCAAACAGTACAAAAATAAAACTGTTCTGAACACATAAGAGGAAATAAATAGAAACTGCAAAGCTTCCTCTCCCAATTGGCTCCTGGATTATAACTCGTCTTTGGGGTTGATGTGACCTTGAGCCCAGTGATGCTGGTTTTCGAGGGCCTGAATCACCTCATCTGCTTGCAGCCTCTCCTATATTTTCCAAAAAGACACCTCAAGAAGTAATTTGGCATACAATTGTATGTGAAAATGTACTAGTTCACTAGTGTGAGGGATGTTTTCTTTGTAGAATACAAAGCACTCAGGTATGTTGCTCTGGATAAGAGTGTCTGTCAAATGTAAAATTTGTGCACCTCAGGTCAAACTGCACATTTTATTTCCAAAGTGAAAATTAATGCATCTGTATGCATCACATTTACATTTAGTACACTTCTACCAAAAGCTTGCTTAACATTTGTTTACTCGTTGTGCAAAATCTGGGCACCCTTAGTAGGGCCTCAGAGTGTCATTATGTGTTACACAACCTTTTAAACCTCTCAAGGTGTTTTGCTTATACTTAAAATACACTCACTGGCACAGCTGACTGAGGATCTGACACTAGACAAAAGCAGACTCTACATGGTGGTACTGCACCAGTGCTGTGTTACCAGAACAAGATAACCTGCACTCTGGCAATAGTGCCTTTAATGTGTGGAGCAAAATCAAAAGAAGAGGTGGGGTACTTGTATTCCTTTGTTTTGCCCCATGCTGTTTAGATTTTGCATGCTATGTCATGTTCACAAATACGCCATTTCATGCTGGTCAGCAGACGTATGTAGTAGCAGCACACACACTGTGAGATGGTCGTCCAAAATTTCTGACGTTGTCAGAAAACAATCGCTGGCTGTCTTTTGTCGCCGTGATGACGGCCATCTTTGAACCCTTTCTCACAGTATGACATAGCACCACCATATAGGAGCCACGACAAAAGAAAGTGTGATGATTCTTTCACGACGTGGACAGCCCAAAAATCACACAACGCATACCGGGCATTAAGCTTTGGGATTTAGGATCTAGTGACACAAGAAATGTTGTGGATATGAAAAGATTCAACTAAGTATCAACAAATTCTGGAGATGTCTCACATTCAGTGAATGAAAGACAATGAACCATAATATATATCAAAAACAACCTTGAACTACTTCAAAAAATAAAATGGTTATGAAATGGCCATCACAGTCCTCAGCGGCCACCCCAGTAACTGTCTGTTTCACCTGCTTAAATCAGGCAAACGTTTCAGGAGTCTTACAGCCAGAACAGAGAGACTCAGGAGGAGCTTCTATCCTCAGGCTTCTCAACCAAGACATGCCACCACAGCTAGTAAACTGTACATAACTCCTCAGACAATAAATATATATATTGTTTATTCTATATTCCATATGTATACCCATCTGTTTATTTGCCCTAATCATCAAAACATGGCACCCTGCACTTTATCATGCGGCTTTACCATTGCACATGTACAGTATACATTCAGATGTCTATTTAGCACAATTATGTCTATCATGCACACTATGCCTATCTTGTACAATATGTCCATTTGCACAATATGTCCATTTCAAATGAACATTTTCCCAGAATGATCATTTCACTTCACATTTCACTCATCTACCTCACCCATGCATTCTTTTTGTTTTTCTCTATACACATTTCTTTGATTACACAGAATATTTTTTTATCTTTTTATCTTATTTTATTTTAGTCTATTTCTTATTACTATCTCTTTAAGTAATCTTAAGTCTAGGTTTTCTATTTTGGGAATTTGCACATTGTATAACTGTGTATGTAATAGATAAAGAACCTTGAATCTTGAAGCAAAGTATTGGACATGTTAACCAGACCGAAAACAGATTTCCATAAAGGAATCTTAATATGTATGTATTTTAAACTGTTTTTTCTAAATAATTTGAAACACTCTAAAGCATTCCTGTGAGCAGGGCAGCGGTAGGAGACTCACCAGCTCTCTATAGAGAGGATCCAGAGTGAACCAGAGTGCCACAGCACACCTCTGCCCCCTGGTGACAGCACGCACACCATGAGGGTTCTCCCCACCAGAGGAAAACCCAACCATCCTGCCACAACGCGGCTTCACCGAAGCCTGGAACAAGAAGTAGGCTGTCATACATGAGTACAGAATTCACTCACACACACTCCAGCACAAAAGCTGTCCATTTCTACGACATTAACATTCATACCGTGATAGTTTTGGCATCCATTTCAGTGAATATGAACTCTCCACCTTCAAAATCTCCATTTAGATACAGCAGGGCACTGCAAGTGACACAGAGAAGCTCTATAGATGAGACTACAGGATTACGGCACTTAGAGTAAACCAACAATTATTGTGTAAGGATGCAATAAGACAAATATGTTATGATACATGATGCTACACAAACACTTCTCTGACTATATGAACCGTGAACCACTGCATAAAAATATAATTAAAATACATATTTAAACAAATTAATTAGAATCATTACCTGCAGAAAAAACAAAGTAAGTGGCTAAATGAGTGCTGGCCCACTGTTCTATGTACATGACATTTTAATCAGTCATATTTATTTTTCTTTTTTTCAAACATTTCAGATATTTCTTTTTTTGTGGAAGTAGTGCATTCTGTCCATTCCAGCTTATTCAGAAGCTTTAGAAAACTAAATATCATCAAAATATTGTGATGGTATATTGCTGCAGTATCACCCAGCATTATTATACTATTATAATGAAAAATAGTAGTGGTTCCTACCTGTAGTCTCTGTAAGTGTAAGCTGGAGGCTCTTTCCAACACTCGTTGGCTTCTGGGTCCAGCAGACAGTTGTCCGCATGGATTGGGTGGCTGAGGTCATTCCTGTGGTCTTGGTTACCTAATATGGGGAAAACGGGAAGCAGTCCAATATTGTACTAATTTCATTAACAACCCTATACACTACTTTACCAAACGTAGCAACACTGGCTGATTGTTTACAGTAGTAATCCTGGAATTATTTCTTGACTTATCCCAGTCTGTGAGAGTGTATATACCTGTGATAGCGGTCCTGCACACTAGGTGAGTGTATGAGAAATGCAGGGTGGAGTTCAGCATGAAGTAAGACTCCACTATCTTCCTGGCCTTTTCGCTGATCTCATAAAAGAGACGGGCACTTTTCAAAGGGACACGCCCCTCATAACCATACTGCAAAACACAAATGAAAGATTAGTAAATGGGCTGGTAGAGACGAAGTGGGATGAATAATGTCACAAGTTAATGGGTGACGTAAATCACAAAGACCACATAGGAACTGGAAGAAAAGTTTCACCTGCAAAGTTTTGAGCACAGACGTTCCTTCAAATTTTTCATTTGGTGTGTGAGGAGACATCTTCCCTTTATATCCATCTCCAGCAATGGTTGAAGTCTATTATAAATCAGACAACAACCAATATAATGATCCTAATATAGTACAATATACAGTCATTCCTAGTATAATGATCTAGGACATACAGAGGACAGCAAAGGCACAATCCTATGCAAAGAATTCACATGTTTTATTGTCATTTTGTACCATTTTAAAGTCCATTTAAAGTCCCCCAAATAAATTATTGCATTCATGGCAATTGCAACAATAAATGCAACAATTTACCTGATTTTTTAATGACTGATACTGACTACCCCCTCTATTTATTACATTTACAGTTATGGTGTGTTGTAACATTTGTTTTGATTTCACTTTGAATCCACTTGAAGTTTAGCTTTAAATACAGCTGAAAAGGTTCATTTTTAGTTTGTTTTCCTTGCTCTCCCCTAATGTGTTATCAAGCATAATTGACTTTTTGTCCGGTTTTACACTTTTACTTTACAGATTACTGCAAAACATCAAAACACCGACACAAATCACATCAATGCTTTATCTAAATTAGACTTCAATGTTAAGTTTAGTAGTACTACTATAGTAATTTATGACATCATTGTCACAATACAATAGAGTCATGTACAATGTTTGATGGCTAAACAGTAAGTAGGCTCTCTGAACGTGTTTCACTTTTGTGGTCTGTATGCTGTGGTTCCTGCTGGGTATGAGGTTCTGCTGTTTTCAGGTTGACCAATTGTCGGTAAACAGTCAGTGTTCCAGGTAATGAGTTTGTTTCCTTCCTGTTGGTTGCCTCGTTACTGTGGTACGCATTTTCTAGCTCTATGCAGGTTTCAAAACTGCCTTTTGTTAGTTCACATTTACCTCTAATGTACTATACATATACAAACAAAATAAAAAAAGTACAAAACAAAATGTAAAAGGTGATGGAACGTCGGGGCACGGATTTGACTGCATACAGCCACAAGCGCATAGTGATGTCAGGTGTTGATGCTGAATGATTATTTCCGGATCACAAACATCTCTCATCCCAAAGGTAGTGAATGATGCTCCATCACTCCAGGGAACACAGCTCCACTGATACACAGTGCAATGCTGGGAGGCCTTATACTTTACAGCACGTTTGCCATTGGGCATGGTGACCTTAGAGCTCATGTGGTGCTGCTCCAGAGAGACCTGCAATGCCTTTCTATGGATATTTTGCCATGTATTTGTGTACAACATTTGCATCACCAGTGGTTGCATCTTAAATTAGCTCATTATTCAGTAAAGAGAAGTGGTTTGGACATATTGGTTAGTGTGAGAGTGTAGCCAAGAACTACTCACATGAGCCAAATGCTTCAGGTCTGAACACTCCTCTTCAGAAATGACATTGTCAAAGACAACTCTCTGTGTTCCATTAAGGGCCGCTGAATTCTGCATCACGTGAACATTGTTGTACACTAAAGGACCTCCTGTACCCACAAACACAAACACAAACACAAACACACACACACACACACACACACAAAACCTCAATGAATTCTACTTGACAGTCAGCTAAGATTACCTCCTTATGTGAAAATAAAGATGACATATTCTTCAGTAAATCACATGGTGCTAACCACAGTTACAACAACGCACCTTCCCTAAGATCCTGTACCGAAGTCAATGAGGTGTTCTTTTTCTCAGAGATGGGAACATACTCCATCCAGCCATCTGTTCCAGAAGGAATCCTGACGGCAAGAGACAGGACAGGGATGAGTACGCTAGTACTGCTATTCAACTACTGATAGAAACAAGTCACTAGGGCCATCACTATCTAGTGATTACTTGAAGATTATTCAAGTAGTCATATGGGCACTGCTTAAAACAGCAATATTTAATTCTACTTCATATACATTACATTCGTGAGATCCTGATCTTTCAGTAATGCTTACAAAAGTCATTTGTCATTGTCTTTTGAATTGTCCATTTTAATTGATTTATTTTTTAATCAAGTAATCAGTTTGAATTCAGTTTGATTACTTCATGGCACCTTACATTGGGAACTATTACATCTCTTGGTAAACACTGTGTAATTCTGTCCATGATCTCATTTGGAATAACACATAAAGATGCACAATTTCCACATTCCAATTTCATATCCAAACTTCCTAATAAGTAGAATTTATAGTTTATTAAAATAATAGCCAATCGATCGGTCTGTCCGTCTGAAAATACATGTAAAGAACACAGTGATGTACCGATTTGCATCATCTCTTCCTCCAGGGCTGTTCCAATAGTTCTAATACAGAAAGAAAACAAACAAAACAGAGATTATGTATTTTTACACACAAACACAATAACATGACCTGAATATGACATATGCACCAGTCTTTCTTTACTCACAGGTCACTCTCGCTACAAAAACCGATCAAAAATTCTCTTCACAAGGGGGCACTGTAAGCAAGGTTTATGGTTGTGGAGCTCACTCAAGCACCTGCCTTCCCTCAGCTCACACTAATTAAACGTAAAACATTCCCCGGTTCACTGACAAGGACAGACAGTCACAGCTACATTATGAGCTGGTCCTGTAGCAGAGAAATACCAACCTGTTGACAAGCCTTGAGATATTCGTGAAGCTAATTTTGTTCACAACATATTGAATCCATTTTCACATTACCTGTCAGATGCATCTAATTCCAGTCTAATTATTCTTCCTTAGCATAAAAAGCAGCACGTTTTCACTTCAATGGCCAACCAGTGTGAACACATTGCAGAGTTTTAAACAAAGTATTCTGTTTTATCTTTGATTCTTGGAATTCACAGCTTCGTCTGAGAGGAGTGATGCCCCGACATATATTTTAGTGTTCTGAAAATTGAAAAAACATCTGGTTCCCCTAGTTATTCACCTTCGGAGGTAGTGAAGTGCACTACTCACCCCTTCAGTGTAAGGAATCCCCAGGTTTTCAGTGCCAATATGGAGCAGCTCCAGCTCTTGCTTGTGTCTCTGCAAATACTGCACAGCCGCCTGTAGACACAGAAGAAAAGAGAAGAGTCTGACTCCACTGCTTTATTTTCTATCAGAAAACCCCCACCACACCTTTGAGTAAGGAAAAGTCTTTATATAAGCTTTATTACATCCCTATAGAACCTGCACACGGAGCACAAATGAAACTAATACCACATTATCCAGAATCTTCCTTTTTTCTACACTTAAATTTATTATTTTTTTTGCTTTTCAGGAATGAGAGAGTCATAGCCTCATATGTTCTTATACATAAAAGAAGCAGTTCCACACAGTGAGGTATACAGGTTTTACACGGAGGGAAAAAACCCCACTTGTATTGGATTGGTATAATCAGAATTGGTATCAGGATAAAAAAAAAGTGGTATTAGTACATCGTTTTCTATCACACCAGGTTAGAAATGTGCACTGCCTCCTGCCTTTCTCCCCCAACCCTATCTAGAACATCCCATAAAGAGCTTCTATAAGCCGCACGCTTTTAAATGCACGGCAGAGACTAAATCAGGGGTCAATTTTGGACCCTCCTTTGCTGTCGAGGTGGGGAAACTATTATGAAAGTTATGAAATGAGAGCAGCCAGTAGAGTTTGTGGCTCTAACGAAACTTTCCCCTCAGTAATGTAAACGGCTCTGAAATTACTGTTTCGATATTGCAGCGCAGGCTAGCCCTCTTTCTTTTTCTGTTCCTAAAAGGCAACTCACTGGCAGGCCTTCCTCCCGCACTCGATCAAAAAAGAGCCACTGTGAAGTAGGCTGTTATTCTGAGAGCTGGAGAAATGGAAAGAATCACTGAGCATGAATGAAAAATGCAGAATGAGCTAAGTGCTGCTGGGTTTTGTGCTTGAGGAAAGTGGCATGCCTTTACAGCGCATAATGGATATTCTGTTTCCAGGGATTTGACCAAAACGTGCGCTGTACTCTTTCGGAATCTGAATTTTTCACCTAAGTCACCAAGGTCAGCGGATTAGACAGTGCTGAATAAGTAGTCTGCTAGTGAAGACGAAACACAGGATAATAATCATTACAGTGTTACAAATAAAGATGGAGAAATTCTTTTAACAGTTTAATTCTTTTAACTGCACAAACCAAACCACAAATATTTTCATTTTTAAGAAATAAGAGCTATGCAAGGAATGATAAGGACACTGCTGGAATATGTCTTTACAACACCAAAAATGCTTTCTCCAGAATCTGATAAGAGCACAAGGATGGAACTCGTTCACATTTTCAAAACAATTTTCTATTTTCATGTCAAGATTTGGTTTTGAGTTCTTTTATTATATTTCAAGACTGTGGGCTTCATAATTCATATGTGACTTAGGAGGTCCTGTTATTTCAGAATGGGTGTGTAAATAGCATAACCCCCCTAGCCCAGCCCACATCACACATGCCCAGTTTTATCACTGATGGTGATTTCCGCAAAAGACAATAAATAAGAGGCCAAAAGGAAAGACAGAGCAGCATATCAGCAACATTTAAACAGTCAAATTTCCAAAATGTATTTTCAATGTTGATATTTAAGTACTATAGTAATATTATGAAACCTTTAAAACATATAATTTCCAAAATTTGTTTTGAATGTTTGTTTTGATATTTTAGTATTGTATTAATATTATGAAACCTTTAGAATGGAATATTTTTGGACAGCAGCAGTTCAAAAATGTTTTCTTCAATAAAAGAGTATCTGAGAGTACAATCTAAAACCTGTTGAGGCTTGTAAAATAACTTTGTTAATGATGTGAACAGAAACACTTCTTAACAGTTCGAGTGTTCAAATATCATGTTACTACTTAGCTGTTACTTACAATTCAGGTTTCTTTTGTATTAAGGTCAGTATTAAACCTATTCTGTTCATTTTTATCACTCTTATGTTCTTGTTTCTCATTTGTCCTCTATATAGAGTGACGCTTGCACAGTATCACACGATTGAATCAGACGACTGATTAAGGAATCAAGAGCAAAGACCCTCACCTGGTGTGGCTGACTAGAATGACCCACCATCTCTGTGAAATATTCCACATTTTCAATCATGAACTCTGCTCCTTCATGAAATAGCAGGTACGTCAGAGCACACGATAGAGCCTCCTCCGGTTTATTTACTGAAAGAGAGAGAGGGACAAATAGAACATAAGAGACAAAGGGAGAAGGAGAAAGGGAGAGAATGCGGCAGAGAAAGAAAGAGAGAGAGACAGACAGACAGTGAGAGAGAGAGAGAGAGAGAGAGAGAGCCAGAGAGAGCAAGACAGAGAAAGAGAGCGAGAGAGAGAGAGAGAGAGAGCGAGAGAGAGAAGTTAGGTACACTGAACTGAAACCATGAAGAGTTCATGTTAGTGTGTGAGGTGTCAATTTAACAGACTGTGTGTGTATCCACTCAGTCAGTGTATATGGAGTTACTTTTTCCCACAGGGCAGTGAGCCATTTCTCCTTAAGTGTGTGTGGAAGTGTATCACTCACACACGGTACACTAAAACTCACATTCCAGCCCAGTGACCACAGTGGAGCAGACACTGAGCTGAGATAGTGGAAATAACAAGCTGCTCCAAGACACTCCACGGGGCACAGGCAGGCTCCAACACACACACACACACACACACACACACACACTTACTCCCTCCTTGGCCCAGTTATCTGAACGACTTAACAATAAAACAGCTCATTTCAGAGCACTTTCACGTTCACAGGTTTAAGGCCTAAAATCACTCTAGGTGAAATGATGTTTGCCGTTTTTTGGGAGACGTCCCACATGCTGGACAAGACACTAAATTAACTGTAAAGCCCCTTCAGTTTCTAGCCAGGAACAAAATGCGTCCACAGTAAACAAAAGAGTAAAGCAAAATAAGATCCTGCCAAAAGATTGAGCAGTCATCACATCTTTCTTGACTGCGATTTACCTTTTGAAGATTTATTAAATGATCTTTTGTAAATAAAATCCAGTGGTTTCACACAAAAAGTCAAAGCACTATGTACACATATACGCTGTTCAAGGGGATACTCTGTAGACAGCGTGAAAAGAAAGTTTGTCTTGCCAGCTTTCCTTTTTTCCATAGCGTGAAACTGCTGTAAGTTGATCTGCACAGTGCATGTTTTATATAAAATGAACAGTACACGTTCTGTTTTAAGGTTTACGTGAATGAACAATGTTTTTTTTATTCCTTTTTCAGTTGTAAAACGTTTGTCTCTGTCAAAGGCGTTGCATATACAACCTCACATAACTTCCAAAACTTCAAAGGCCTCTATGTAGAGCGTTCAATTCCTTGGCGTCATAATTATGTAACTTACATATTAATTTCATAGTAGTTACTGAATCATACCTAGCAGATTTACAGAAATAGCTTGGCCTGTTAAAGGGCCCCTGAGGCCATCAGTGTATGAAATTTGCTTCTTTAACACTGAAGTGAATTGAAATATATCAAAGTACAGAAAATGTTCCACCTTCAAAGTAGTTGCTAATACTGTTTTGAGCTCGGAAATGAGTATTAATGAAATACTGTTACTTGTCTCTGGATGTAACATTACTGTATGCAGTGTACAGTTTCCTGGTGCATTATTGTGATCATGCATATATTTATAAGTAGATAGTAGATGCAGACATGTTTCCACTGTGTACTTACATATCTATATGTATACAAACTTCTATATTTATTTTTTGTAATATTTTAATTTGCTGCTTCTACTTTCTTCTCTTGTACTCTTCACTTTACTGCTGTAACAATGCAAATGTCCCTCTTGTGGGACTAATAAAGGGTTAACCTAACTTATGCTTCCAAAGGAAAAACAAAAAGAATACTTATTATTTCTTAAATTTTCAATTACTCCTTCAAAGTTGTCTCTTTTAAAAATCTAAATTGCAAGACTTTCCTCCTGTCCTCTTGGCAATCAGCAGAATTTCTGCAAATGTCTAAGCCAAATCATAACAATACTTTTTTTTTTTCCACGTGAATATACTTTTGGCTTCATGCTTCCTCTTTTATTGAGCATGATTCTGACAAATTAATTATTTATCCTTTTGTGTGCTTTCTCTATCCCTGGTTAGACAGTGCCAGAACCTGCTAAACTCAAAAACCTCCTGAAGACTCATCCTCTCTCATCTTCTTGCACTACTCTTACATAAAGATGTAGCACCTGGTGCCCTCCTCTGGCTCTCTCACTGCTCTGAAACTTGAACATTTCCTCAAATTCTAAGTCACTTTGGATTAAACCGTTTGCCAAATGAATGTAAAGTAATGTAACTCAGTGTATCTGAGCCAAGTGTGGAGCAAATGGATGGGGTGCAAGCTTCCATTACTCCTGTGCAAAATTAAACCAGCAAACACTAAGAACAAAACTGCAGAAATGTGATGTTTGTTAAACTGCCACTACATAATAAGCTTGTGAGTTTAAGGAGTTGATAACTGAATAACAAGCCCGGACTTGAAGTGGATTACCTTGGAAATAGGCGAATTGCAGGTAATCGTAGTGCAGTGGTAGGTAGTTCTCCATTGGCGAGAGTCGGCCGGGGCGTGTGGCCAAATCCCTCACGCATTCATGCTTGCAGTGCAGCACCTGTGTGTAGTGATCTGTAAGATGCAAATCAACAGCTATTAGGACTGAGTCAACTTCACAAAGTACTCTCTGGGCTTAAGGGCTTTCCAGGCGGTGTGTTCCTGGCACAGAGAAAAGGACATGACTGACATTGCCTGATGTTTAATGGCCTCTCTTCACACAATTCAAGTTGGTGCAAGGAAAACAAACCCAAGCAAGGTGCTATCAGGCTAAATCCTGACTCGTTTGAATGTCTGAGCATTGCTCGGTTTTAGGGAGCGGCAGTTATCTCACTAGGCTACCAGGAGCGAAAGCGCTTGGGTGTTCTTGTGCTCTCTCATAATAAGGCCTCATACAGCGTATCAGTCTCCATCAGCTCAGCCCATATGGTGTTTATCTGGGACCTGGTAGCTCATTAAGTCTATTTATACTGTAATTACTGAGGTGTACCTAACTTCGCAGCTGCATCACTACTGCAGACCACTGGAGGTTGGGGGCCCCCCTTCAGCTCAGTCAAAGCTCTCTAAGATCATCGGTATGAGCTACGTACAGACGCTAACAACCAGCTGAGCTGGCAGTCCTCTTTTATGTGGCTACACGTCAGCCCACAAGCCTCGGCCCATAGCTTAATTAAAGAACTAAAGAGTGGAAAGGCCACTGGGTCCTATATACTATATAGGGTTGCCTTTGATAAAACAAGACGAGGCAGAGATTTTCCTTATACACGGTAAAGTAAAGATTAGAGAGCAAGGATGACGCTAACACAGCCAGTGTTACGAAACAGACAAGTCCGCTGTCTGGAAAAGTGCGGGGCTCATTTTGTCTTTTTCTTGTGTTTTCACAAATTTCCTGTTTAAGTTTAGTTATGTCCTGTAGTGGGCTGGCGCCTCGACAAGGTTGAGTCCCTCCCTTGCACCTGTTGACCCTGGGTTAGGCTCCAGGTACCCTCGTCCCTACTAAGGATTAATCAGACACAGAAAATGAATGAACCCAATGACCACAAAGTTGCAGGTTCAAACCCTCACTTTCTATCACTGTGTCCCTGAGCAAGACTCTTAACTCTCAATTGCTCCAGGTGGACTGTCCCTGTACCTAATGATTGTAAGTTGCTCTGGATAAGGGCGTCCGCCAGATGCTCAATTTTCCCTTTCTCCAAGTCATGTGAAATGCTGTTGCATCGTTACAAATGACTGCTAATGCACTGGTGTCACTGGAGAGCTCAACACACTTGGAGAAGAAAACTATCTGTCAATTGCTGTTGAAACAGCTAGCAGATGGAGAAGGGGGGCCATCTGAACTTGTGAGACCAACTGTACTCTCCTGAACTCTTCTGGCATTGCAACGGACTGAACTCAGGATCTCCTGATGGCAGGGCCAATGCTTAGACAGTTGTGCCATTCATGGGACGTTTTCTTAGTTTGTGTAGAAGATAACTTGATGTCTAGTACCTCTTGGCTTGTATTTCTTCATACAGTGTCATGACAGTGTAAGAATATATCAAAAAAGATTGCTCTGTTCATTGTTACCAGAGCTCTTTTGGTGACTGTCCAACAATCCCCGCCAACGCAGACCACCACTCAGAAAAAAAAAAAATTCCCTACTTTCATGCTGTGCTCATAAGTGGCTCCATGTGGCACATAGTAAAACACCCACTACCATGGAATCACTGTTTTCAATTATATAAAACCAAAAGTGTTGTACATACAGATAAAATTTATTCATGTGTGATTCTAGTGCCTCACAGGTTTTAAGTATCCAGACTCATGTATAACACTGTCGATAATTTGATTAAAATGCCTAGCGCCTCATAGCGATCAAATCTCAAAGCAGATCTCACATGACAAGAAATGACTATAAATTAGGGTTTAATACAAAGAATGGTGATTTGCTGCATTTGTTTGTGTAGTTATTTGTTTACATTTAGGCCTAAAATTTGAGTGCTTTCCTTCTTGCGTTTTCTTTTGAATGCACATAGGCTTCTATTGTGCTCATATCGCTTTCGCAAGACCTCCTCAGTACAGGTGCGGTTTATTAGGCACGCTGACCTGTACTGAGGCAGTTGCTCCTGTTCTCAGTTAATAATGAAACATTTAACAATGAAACATTTAACAAGGTCTCATTATTCATGTCCCACTATACATAAGAATGAACACAACAACAATATACATGCTGGTGATGTAATCATTGTTATAGTGACAGCTTCTGTACTTCTTATTTTTCACTCATGTAATTGCATAACTATAAATATATCTAAACACACACACACACATGTGTATGTATATATATATATATATATATATATATATATATATATA
>JBBPCX010122902.1:0-46010 GCA_037974365.1 Hydrocynus forskahlii
TAATAAACTAAGAGCCGTTTGGGAGCCGAAAGAGCCGGCTCTTCTTTGGGAGCCGAGCCACAAGAGCCGGCTCTCTGGAAAGAGCCGAACTTCCCATCACTACATCCCACAGACTGTCGGAGATAGAGGATCATCCCACAGACTGACGGAGAGAGAGGACCAGCCCACAGACTTACGTCAGTCTAGAGAAAGAAAAATTCCCCCAGTAACTCAGTACATGGAGGGAAGTTCAGCAGTTTAACTCCGTTGCAGAATACAGGACAGAGTTATTGATCATTTTAAAGTCTAAACACACTGCGATCTTCTGGGGTGTCATCACCTCTTTTCTTCTACTTCTTCTTTCTCCTTCTGGCATGAATGAGAATATAAATGCACACATGTCGTAGTGTTTTTTTGTTTTGTTAAAATGTCTCTTTAAGTCCCCCCTCCTCCTACCCCTCTTTCTGCTCCTCCTCCTTCTGCTCCTCCTCCTCCTCGTCTCCTCCCATATGTCCGGAAGCTTTTAGTTAAAGCCCAGGTGAACTGGAAGTGGAGGCGGTTTTGTTGACATTAGATATAACAGCAACTTCTACCGTAATAATAATAATAATAAGTAAAACTTCAAAATATTATTCAGGAAAGCTGGCTGCGATTTATCAGGCTGTCCGTCGCCTTGTCCTGTCCAGTCCTGTCTGCCGCTGCTGCTGTCAGAACCCGTAAGAACAGTTTTGGGCTCTAGATTCAGTTTCTTTAGCTTTAGCGTTAGCTTTAGCATTAGCCTTTAGCATTAGCCTTTAGCATTAGCCTTTAGCATTTAGCATTAGCCTTTAGCATTAGCCTTTAGCATTAGCGTTAGCTTCAACATTAGCTCCAGGGTTAGCCTTTTAGCTGCATAGGTTTCTAGTTGCTGCTGCTGGTCATTACATACAGGGCACAGAAATCCTCTATTTTTACACAACAACACGACATTTATAAGTTTCTAAGAACTGCAGCAGCACATTATATTATCGGACAGGCTGTCAGGAGGCTAAAGGAGGAAAAAACCTAAACCGAGCTTCACCTTTTTGAAGAGAGAGTTCAACGTCAACAAACATTAGAAGATTTCAGTTCTTCGTTTCTTTCTTCTGGGTACGTAAAGTTAAGAAATTGAATAAATGACAAAATTGTCCAACGACAAGCTAGTGGATTGGTTTGGGGGTCTTTGAAAGTTTTTTTTATAATGTAATAATAATAATAATAAAAATGTTTATAATGAATGTAAGGCAGGACTCATTTGAGGACTTGGTGTTATCACTGTAGCCCTGTTTCTTTTAACAACTTGATCTTTCATGGGCATCAGAATCAAATCTGTAGGTTTAAAAATGTGTTTGATAGAAATATATTTAAAATCTGTATTTGATGACATTATATGTTTAGGTGATGTTGTGCACCTGACCTGAAATCCAAGGACTGTATTTACTTAATTAGTAATCCCTATGGGTGCACCCTTGACCTTTACAGTACATGCTGTAAGGTATTATGTGATTTAGACACATTTCTGACATTCCACGCCTCTCTGTTTTGTGGTCCTTTCCACAGGCTGGACCTTCCTGTCCTCCTGATGCCTGCAGCCTGAGTCTGTAGAGCCGCCGTGACCCCCCTCCGGTTGCTCTGGTGTTTGGCACAAAAGCGTGAAGGGTGTGTCAACATGGCATCGAAAGTAGGGGACAACCCGGACAGCCTGATGGCTCTGTGCACAGTGTTCTGTCTGAAGAACCTCAGAAGAACCATGTGTTACACGGGGAGCCGGAACAGACTCTGCCTGCGTCCAGATGTATTCCTGCCCAGCGAAATCTGCGATAAGCTGGTCAATGTGTATGTACATCTAATGAAGGCTTTGCATTAGACAGCAATTTCGTGTTTTAATGGTCTCAACGAGGAATGACAAAGCTGATGATATGGACAAACACTAGCACCATGATTGCTGACTAGATTGATATATACCTTGCGGTATTTGAAAAACACTTTTTTGATCAAAATCATTTGGTTTAGTTGGATTACATGGATCTAGTGATTTTTTAAGACGACACTCATGAAAATGCTCTTATGGAACTTTGATTGATTAGGGTGATCGAAGTTTACTTGAGTGTTACACAGCCTTCTGTGATATCTGTATTTCAAAGGCCGCTATAGCAATAATAATTATCAAGCATTGTTCAGTTTGTCTAAAACCTGTGATAAGTGGCACCACTGAGGTACCCTGGAGCAAGGTATCACTGCTTTCCACTGCTTCACTTGGTGAATGTGTTAAAAGGGTTAAATACAGAGAAATGTGGTGTGTTCATGTGTGACTATAAGGGACCACTAGATTGCTCTTGCTGTTTTCTTCCTATTAAATAACAAAATAATGTCCTGTAATGTAAAATTAATTGTTTTGTTTGCTTACTCTTGTGTAGGTACATGGAGTTGGTTCACACAGACAGTAACTTTGAGCCACAAGACGGCTTCTTCCAGCTTTTCTCTGATCCCCGCAGCACCAGACTTACCCGTCTTCAGCTCAGGGAGGACTTTGTGCGGGACAGAGACTTAGAGGCCATTGGGAAACAGGTGAGGGAGCTGCTGATTTATTTACCTTTTATTTATTTACCTTTTCTGATGCGTGCTGGGATATTTTAATAGTTTGTGGTATCGTTTATAAAATGGATTTCTGTTCATAAAAAAGTTTCTGTCCTAAAATCTGACTGACTGAGCAGCATTCAATGTTGCATAAAATGCCAGCAGAAGAAAAATGCAGATAGATAGAATGATGTGCTTTATTGACCTCTGAAAGGAACTTTTACACACAAAGGTCAAAAGGCACTGCTTTATTGCACTGCATTTAACAAAGTGCTTGTGTGTCAGAGTGAGTGAAAGTAAAAGGATGTGATTTGGATATGCCCGGAGACTCTTATCTTCTTTGGTTGGCGATAAAATAATACTCTTGACACTCCATGCGTTCCTGATTTACTGGTCTTTGTTGTTTCTCTTTCACCCTCCCCTTAACTCCCTTGCTATGGTCAAGCTTCGGTCAGAAATTGTTGCTGCGAGCAAACTGTTACACAATAGTTTAGGGCGTCACAATGTATTGTTTATCATTGCAATCTTGGGCTTTACCACAGTATGCAAATGAACCCTTTTACCCATGGTTTTGAGCACGTGTGCTGGTTGTTTTATTGGCCTTCAGCTACTGAGTTTTTTAAAATCATCCTCAAGTGCACTTAAACATTTTCTCTATTACATTTGAAAGTGGTGCTGTTCTGTTCTGATGTAGGCCAAATATGTGGATGGGATAAAGGTGTCCGTTTTCATGACTTTTTTGTAGCTTTTTTTTGTTAATTTTCTATATATGGACCAAACAGACTGTTGGAGCCAAAGGCCACATTTTGGAACTTTTCTAAAGTTTGCATACTAGATCGTACTCTTTCATTTTTTAAAAAGTGAGAAAAAGATTTGTTTCTCTTCTAAGAACCTTTACATAACATGGTGGTTCTTTAAACTTTAACAGGGTACTTCACATCTTAATTGGTTCTTTTAAGAATCATCCTTTGGCAGGTCCTTTAGTCAACCAAAACCAGTTCAGTTTTAAACAGTGTACTTCTCATCACCACATCCACATAATTACAATGATTGGCGCATTGTCCGGGCATCATCAGGATTCAAACTTCATGATCCCCACATTTCTGTTATATTCTAAATCACTTTTTCAGGCCATGTTCTTTAAGAACATATGAAGCTCATAGTAATTCAATTTTTCTGTTCAATTTTTCCCTTTTTGCCTCCAAAGATGTATAATAAAGTTGTTGTACAGATTTATGAAATTGTTGGTTAGAGAAAGTAAAGCTTTGTTGTTCCTCCCCCCACAGTCCTTTAACTTCTTTGGAAAGTCTCCTACAGCAGCAGCAGGCGGACAGCAAGTATAACAAATGAAAACGAAAGACTTTAGCCTGAGGTGATATTGGGTGTGGTCCAGGTATCAGAGTAGAGAACAATCAGTCCATTGTTTTATCTGATATTCCTACAGTGCTTTCATGAGTTCTGCTGATTACCAGGGATGTTGGAAGCGTGGGTGCTGAGGTCCCTGCAGCACTCCCAGATTTTAGGACTGCACTGAATTTGATAAAAATAATTAAATGAATAACCTTACTTTATGTTGTAGTTTATATTTTCCTTTTATTTAAGTTTTCTTTTGTTTAAGGCCTAAATAAAGATGCATGCAGTGTCTTGATACATTTCTTTCAGTGAACTGAATTGAGTGAATGAAGTATGGCGCAGATGTTCACACACTTTCTGGGAAAACTGTATATGCTTAGGGGTCTTTCTTCTCTAAGAAATATGCACATAAATGTCCAACTATTAAGTATATACCTATGTATATATAGTTTAGCTTACCAGAAACATTCCAAGGCACTCTGGCTGTAGTTTCTAACCTGCTCTCCATGTTTCCAGGACCTAATTGAGCTTCACCTGACATCCTGTAATCACCTGAGTGCCCGCAGCCTCCGAACACTCTGCAGCTTCAAGCACACCTTAGTGTCCCTCAGCCTCTTTGGCTGCGCAAATGTCTTCTTCCGCAAGCCCGGAGTACCGCTGGCCTGTGGTGAAGATGACGATGACGACGATGAAGAAGAGCATTTGCCTAGACATGCAGTGGACTCAGACTTTACCTTCCAGGTAGGAACATAAATACGGATATATGCAACAATGTTAAGGTGCTGATTTAAAAGAATGGATACTTTCAGTTCTAAAATCTGATTGGCTGAGTCACAATGAAATTAGTTGCAATATTACAGCAATAAGCCATGAGAGGCTATGCGTTACAGTGATTTTTCTTTTGATAAAGTCGTTGTAATGCACAACCTCCTGTGGCCGAAAATGTGTAGCGCTTTATATAGGGTATGCTACTGCTGTCATGCAACCATTGACTGCTGAAGGAGAACAAACACTTTCAGACACCCATCTCTGTGTATTCATACAGCGATTTAATCAGATGTTTAACCTTTTGTCAAATAACAGTGAACATATCACAATATAGCATTGGGTAATGCAAACATATTCCTTGTAGGTTTCATTCACAAAATTATCACGACAACACTAGCACCAATCTGTACGTCTCCCTTTTTCCCCACAGTGGGACGTCTTAGCTGGCTCCTTAAAAATAGTGCTTGACATGGAAATTAAAATACTGGTACCAGCATGCAAACAGAGTATATGTGTAATAATAACCTTTTTGAGATTTATCCACTTGTGCACAATTTCATACTGGACAAATAGTTTGATTGTAGAAACCAAAATATTATTACTGACAGCGTGCAACATATGGAGGAGAAGGTATCTTTTGAGAGTTACTCTAGATCTGACTAAATCTAAATGATACCTATTTTCTTATTTAGCTACACTTTTGTACTGAATAATATAGTAAATACTTTAATTTAAAATCTATAATCAACCAATGTTTCCTGTTGCACTGGATAGCGTGCTAAAGAATCGTAACAGGAGGTAATTAAAGTGAGCTCAGAGATGTACTCCTCTGCTTCTAGGGTTTTAACAGGCTGCGATTATTGAACCTTGGTGGTTTGCCGGCGGAGGTAGATGCTGAAGCTCTGTTGAAGCCTCTGCAATCCCTCACCTCTCTGGACCTGTCTGGAGTTTATTTGCCCCGGCCTTCCTTCCTGGCTCAGTGGAAAGACAGGCTGGCCTCTCTCGTGCTCTACAACATTGACTTGTCAGAGGAACTCATAAGCGTCATTGTCCAGATGAGTCAGTTAAGGTAAGGCTGAGACCATTCAAATCACCATTCACGCTGTTTTTCCTGACACAAAACCTATTTGGTTGTAGGTAAATGCATAAAACAATTCTAATTTACTAGTCCCATGCAACTTCACAGGTTTCAGATAATTGCAAGATTTAAATTCGCTTGGTCATTTCACTCTATATTTATTTAAATGCTGATATATAAATATATATACAATTTACAAAGTAAAATGTAAGAATAAAACCAATCAAAACAAGGATTAGATAGTAGAAGAAACTTAATAAATAGACAGCATGTTAACATTGAAAACCCAGCTGTATCCTAATGCAAACTTAGATATTCTTACAAGCTACATTACATGTCATTACATGTTTGCTCATAAGTAATTTGAAGAGCTGAATCTCCTCAACTGACAGCTCTATGATAAGAATGTAGATAGATGTGTCTATTGTCAATGTGAGAGACAAAGCGGCGCAAGTAGGGGCTCAGCTCAATCTGTGGCAAGCAACCACAAATAAATCAGTGTATAGGGAGCACTGAGATAAAATTGTAAAAATCCATAAACACATAAAATGTGGTAGCAGAGATGGTGCTATGCTTTTCTCTGAAACTGTCTTGGTGGCAACATGAAAAAAATCTCAAGTTGCGCTTTTACCCAGGATTAAAAACTTTTTGTGTAGCAATTGAGTCTGTAATCAAGATCTGATGCCTCACCTCCCCTGTGAAGTGGGGCTATGTGTGCAGTTTTCCAGAAACTAGGAGTTCTAGTTGACAAGGTTTGCAATCTTCATAAAAATCTGGTCCAAAATGTCTTCTCTTGGTCTCTTCTTAGTGTTGAGGTCTGTACGTTAGGAGAGAAAGAGTACATTTTAAAGAGACCACAGCTTACAGCAAGTGAATAAACACTCAACTATTTAGGAAGGCTTGATGACAAACATTTAAAAAAAATTCTAACCACCATCCATTACTTTTTCATACTAATGTTCTAAGGCATCAAATAGGGCAGTGGTCACTAAAATTAGAGTCAAAAACCTATTGACATAATTTTTTACATTTATCTTTTGCTTATCTTTTGGATATAGTTTAATGAGTTAAGGACGATTCGGAGGGATATCATAAATTTGGTCCTGCTTTTTCAGTAGTTTGTTGTGTGAGAGAGCAGTTATGATGTATTATTTAACCACTTTAGATTAAAATGTCACGTTTCTGAATCAGCGTACGGGTTCTGTTAAGTCTTCAGCAGCACGAGAGTATGAAACTGTAGATCTCAGGTAAAACAAAATCGGTCATTGCATCCTATGCACTCATTAAAAGCTAAGGGTTCATATAAAAACTCACATTTGTCTTTCAATAACACATCAATAGTTTTTATTTGATTCGTGGCTTTAATGGAAATAGCTACAGCACCACGACATGCATTCCTGTCAGTTCTGTACAGATCAGATGATCAGTCAAGACTACATCGGAATCATTTACAGATTGTTTTAACCAGGTTTTACAAGCGATTACAGGAATAGCTGAGTAGACATAAGTAGTGATTTTGAGTTAGAAAATCACTTTTGAGTGTTTCTGATTTGGTTGCATTCATGGGAAAAGTGTGTTTTTTATTTATTTATTTATTTATTTATTTATTTTATTCACAGGCACTTGGATATCTCCAAAGAGAACCAGCGCAACTCCAAGTTCAAAATGACTAGGAAATTCCTAACCAGCATAGTGCAGGGCCTGGGGAACCTGGTCTCACTGGACATCTCTGGTCACATCATGTTGGACAACTGCACCGTGCCACAATTCGAGGAGGCCATGGGACGCCCCAGGTATGCTGGAACACCAAAAAGAAAGTTAGCTTTCCAGTTTTTTATTTAAAAAGGTCACATCTTAGATTTTCTTGTAGTTTTTTTTTCACCAGAGGTTCACTTGTGATGGTTGTATGTACTGAAAACAGTCAGCATTCTGGTTTACATCTAACCTGTCTTATTTCAAAATAAATAAATAAATAAAATTGTTTTGATATGCACCCTCTAATACGTAACTCGTTAAGTGTAAGTCACATCAAATGCGAGATCCCACAAGAAGGCTTTTTATAAAGAATGTTTATTTTCCACCAGTGTTGTTTCAGAACTATTAGGGACTCTAAGTGACTTTCTCACCCACCCCAGTCATATTCTTTGGTGTAAAATCTCCGTATTCATTGTGCTTTTAAATAAATAATATTAAATTAGTACTGAAATTTCCCACTTGTGGGACTAATGAAGGTTTATCTTATCTAAAAAACATTTTATAATCACATACTCTAGACCTCATGGTGATTTGGGGCCCACCTAATTATACAGATTTGTACACATATTTTTTCACATTTAGTTGTAAACAAACATGCTACAGATTTTGTGGTTAACATAAGAAGAGAAGAAGTCCTAAATAAAAGTGGACATAGTCCTAAATAAGAGTGGAAGATGTAACAGCTGTCCTCAAAAAGAGTTTGATATAGGCAACTAAAATACAACTTTGATATAGGCAACAACTGAAGCTTAGTGTTTGGCGAAATGTGGTTTTATGATAGCATCATTTCTTGTGTTCCTCTGCCTGAGATAATCACTTTGTAGTCTCTCTTCCTTTGTGTCTTTCTCTCTCAGCATCGAGCCATGTAAGAGCAGTATATATCCCTTCCAAGAGCTGAAGAGGCCGCTACAGTTTTTGGGCCTGTACAGTACCACACTCTGTAATGTCACACACATCCCTGCTTACAAGGTACAGCGCTGGTGCTGGTTGCTTTTTAAAGTAAAGTGTTTATAAATGTGTGTTTGCTGGACTGTGTTCATTAATGTGGTTTTGATGGACAGTGTTTATAAAAGTGGTTTTGATCGGACAGTGTTTATAAATGTGTTTTGATCGGACAGTGTTTATAAAAGTGGTTTTGATCGGACAGTGTTTATAAAAGTGGTTTTGATCGGACAGTGTTTATAAATGTGTTTTGAACGGACAGTGTTTATAAATGTGGTTTTGAACAGACAGTGTTTATAAATGTGGTTTTGATCGGACAGTGTTTATAAAAGTGGTTTTGATCGGACAGTGTTTATAAAAGTGGTTTTGATCGGACAGTGTTTATAAATGTGGTTTTGATCGGACAGTGTTTATAAATGTGGTTTTGATCGGACAGTGTTTGTAAATGTGGTTTTGAACGGACAGTGTTTATCAATGTGGTTTTGATGGACAGTGCTTATATAAATGGTTTTGCTAGTTTTAGTGGTGTGGTTTCCTGGACAGTGTTTATTGGTATGGATTGCTGGATAGTGTTTATTGGTGTGGCTTTACTGGAAAGTGTATGTTGGAGTGGCTTTGCTGGTTTATTTTTGGTGTAGTTTTTATTTTGACGCTGGCACAGTTCACCGATTGCCTCCTTCATTAAATCTTGCAAAAACACTCATATTTTGTTTGCAGCCAGAATGTTCAGAACATAATCGCTGTCTGTCTGCTAGTGATGACAACTGAAACTGCAAATTCAAATAAAATTGCCCATTCAATGAAAATTTTAGGGCATGGCCGAAAGGTGCACTCGGCAGTGTATAAAAGGCACAGTGATGGGAATTAAAGCAGTGTAATTACACAGGCAGAGTAAGAAACGGAAATAAAGCGGTAGCAGATCACCTAACCTTTTTACTGGACCAAAAAAGTCCTGTTTTATGTTGCAGTAACAATTGGGCAAAATTGTCTGTAGTCTTAGGAAACTGATGTGTTCTTTTCAGTTTTGGTTACTGTTAATTTGATTCTTAAATTCATCCTGAATGGCACTGTTTTTTATTTGCAGGTAACGGGCTCTAAAAATGAAGAGCAGGTCTTGAATGCCATAGAAGCTTATACAGAGTACCGTCCTGAACTTGCACACCGAGCCATCAACCAGCTGTTCGACATTGCCAGGATACAACACTGCAGCCAGCTGCTCCGAGCACTACAGGTAAGCACGCGCGCACGCCCACACACACACACCAAGGTTTTTAGGGATAAACTGTTTGATCTGTGTTGCCGATCACTCGTGCAACGTGAAATTTGACTCTTTTTGAGCACTTGCACCTGAACAACACTCTATATATAGATTATGGCAATTACCTCTGAATGAGGAAAGAGTTTGCTAATTATTATTATTTTATCAGTTTTATTATTGTTTTCTGCTCAGTTTTTCACATTATTTTAAAAGTCTTATGATTTCATACTTTTCGATTAAATGTATTAACTCACCCCATAAGAAGCTCTTTTTCGTTCTTCTCAAGGCATGCCTCATGTTTGAAAGGGCTTCGTTCCCATAAGGAATTTGCACACAATTTGTTTTTTTGTTGTGGGTACTTATATACCAGTGTTACAGCACTTATGTAATACCAAATTATATTATTACGTAATTATATTTATGTAGGTAGGTTAATTTCCCACTAGTAATATTACTATGTATAACTGTAATATATTTCTTTCTCTCTCTCTCTCTCTCTCTCTTTTTCACCCTCATCCCCACAGTTGGTAATAGCAGCGCTAAAGTGTCATAAGTATGATAAGAGTATTCAAGTGACAGGCAGCGCTGCTCTCTTCTACCTGACCAACACAGAGTACAGAAATGACCAGAGTGTGCGGCTGCGCCGGCAGGTCATAGAGGTTGTGCTTAATGGTATGGAGCAGTACCAGGAGGTCACGGTGAGCAGCACGCACAAACGTACACTCCAGAGGTATCAGCCTCATAAAAAACACTTTCAGGTGGATTCTTATTGCTTAGACTATGATTGGTTTTAAGGATCCATATTCCATTTTTCTTGTAGTTTCTTGTATGTCTATGCATAACTCTTATCTACATATTTCTCTTTGTCTCCTCTAGGTTCAGAGGAATTGCTGTCTAACTTTGTGTAACTTCAGTATTCCTGAGGAACTGGAGTTTCAGTACCATCGGGTGAATCTCCTGCTGCTAAAGATTCTAGAGCCGGCCCGACAGGACGAGTCTATACAGCGCATCGCTGTGCACCTCTGCAACGCCCTCGTCTGTCAGGTCGACAATGACCACAAAGAGGCCGTCGGCAAGATGGGATTTGTAAAGGTGATATAAAAGTTACAATATAGAACATTTAACATAACTACACTTTTATTGTGGTTTTAAACTATTTTGTGCTATAGTGCGGAACTAATCTAACTGTGAAACTTATCTCTGCTTCCCAAATTATGATACAGAATTATGTCTGCCATTTAGTAGTAGATTCTAAAAGGTCAAGTTTACATTTAATCATAGATCGTTAACTAGTTAAGACAGTGTTAACTGGCTAGCCTCCTAGATGCTAAATAGCTGGTTGACCGTTACAGTGCTGGTTTTACTTAACAAACTGCCTAAAATGCATTGAAAAAATTACCCAAAATATTTTAATGTAATGGTTTGTAATTTCACCCTCTCAGAGTACAGTACCCCTGTCTGTATGATATTCCCTTGCATTTTCTGTTATTGAAATCTTGTTCTCCTGTTCTCTCATTCCATAGACAATGTTAAATTTAATACAGAAGAAGCTACAAGACAAAATGGTAAGTGTTACCATAAAGAGGTTGCCATCATTGTAACTTCAGGTATAACAAAACAGTCTTTGCCTAAGTAAGTGACGTTTACTCTAGTGAAGTGATTGTTTATTTGTCACCGCTCAGTTTCATGTGATATTAAAAATACGATGCCAGCTCTGCTGTTGTCTTTGCAGTTTCTATATTAAGTGAACTGTTCTAGGATGTAAAAGAAATAGTGTAAACTCAAATGAACTCAACACGCCCCTTCAGTTAATAAGAACATGTGTTATTTGTAACACATGTTCTTTGAGCTGTTCTGTGATCTCAGATTGACTTGCTTATGTGGTGTCTGACATGTGTAAGAGCCGTTTCTCATTTTTTGTGTTGTAGATACGGGTGTGTCCAATAGGTGTCACTTTTGAGAAGTGTTTGTTGGGTATATAGGTAGGAACTTTCCCTCAGGTGTCAGTATTGCACATGGACACACCAGTTTTTGACTACTGTAGTCCTGTAGACTACTGTGTTTTTTACTGGACAAGTAAATTTATCGGCTGTATGGATTTCATCAAAATGAAAACCACAAAAGGGTCACTGATAAATCACTGCATTCATAAAATACTGAGACACTGCTCTGAAAATTGGTCTCTTACAAGTGTGCCAATTACTTTGTTCCCAGCCTGCAACTCTCAGCTGCTTCAAGTTAGACTTAGCAGCTTAACAGTATGTCACACTTTTGTCTATAAACATTTGCAAAAGTTAAGAGAAAATGGATGCTTCAATGAGGCTGCGTAACCACTCACAAATGTTTTATTTGGTCTTGATTCAGTACATTTTTCGATTGACATTTTTCATCAAGAATAAGAAGTGCCTGAAAATGTGATTAACATTTACATGTTTTCATTTTCAGTTATTAGAGTGTTCAGTGTTATAAAAGCACATTATTTGAAACAATAATTATGCTGTAGTGACCCAATTTAAGCTTTTAAGTTCTCGTTAGTCACAGTACAGTTACTATACAGTACAACAGAATATAATGATGGTTTTTTTTTAAATCATTTTGTATGATCCTAGTCAAAGAGGCATAAGCTTCCATTGCATGTTCTCTACAATAGCCTCATGGCTCCTGTGCAAAACTGAAGAAGCGCATTTTAGACCATAAGTCCTGTGCGATGAGTGTACATTATATTTAAAAATTCAAAATTGTCAACCCTCTGCTGAAAGGGTTTGTTACGAAGCTGAGTTCATGGGTGAAACCCAGAGCAGCATCAACTAACCTGAGCTCAGTGATCAGAAGTACTGCTGTTTTGCAGCTGACATGATTAGATGCTGGTACAGTTTTGCTGTACCTGTTATTGCAGTTATTGTGGGCTTTATAGGCTGGTGTTGATTTTGCGGTTTGTCTCCTCAGTGTGATCAAGTAATGGAGTTTTCTTGGAGCGCTCTGTGGAACATCACAGATGAGACGCCAGATAACTGCCAGATGTTCCTCAACTGCAACGGCATGGATCTGTTCCTGGAGTGTCTGCAGGTGAGACACAGAGACACACAGCATTGTCTTAAAGTTCTTATTGCTGGGTCGTAGAGGCACAAAACTAATTGCTGATCCGTGACACAGATGTGATTTTTTTTTTTCAAAGCTATTAAAATATTGAAATTCTCATTTCAACAACGAGATGCTCTTTTCTTGGGCTTTTTTATTTATTAGTAATTATTGTTGACTACTATGAAATCAATGAGTAGAACTGATCCGAATTTATCCAGTCCTAGTTTTGCTTTATTTACATGCTGCACTGAAATGGCATAGTGGAGTGCCACACATAGAAAAAGCCATCAAAGACTGGAATTTATGTGCTTATCTGTAGTTTAATGTTTAGTTGTCTTGGTATTTTAACTCAAGAGTTTGTTTTGGATTTAACTTCCCCATAAAGCCTGAGGCTTTTTTTACCCTGAAGACATGGAAATAAGATGTACAAGTTGACTGAAAAATAAAACTGCATGAGGAGATCCACTGACTCCCAGGTGTTCAGAGCTGCCAACAATCCATGAGCACCTGAGGGCTCTATGCAAAAAAGACATTTTCAGAATTTGCTTGTAAAACTTGCAGTTATTGTCCAATTGGCTTTGGCTTTGGCTCTCTTTTCAACAGACATGCAGAATGAATATTTACATGTTATTGTTAAAATAAGGTATTATTTATTGATGACCCAATTTATGTATTTCCCAAGGAAGTTTTTCATTTTTGTATTAGTAGAATAGTTTATAGCAGTTAATTATAGAGAATTATAGGCCTACATATAAAAACAATGAGAATAATGCCTGTTTCAACACAGTTATGTGTGAATTATTAAAGTGTGTATTATTAAAGCCGTTTAAAAAGCTTTCAGATTAGACTTTTTGTACCAGTCCTGTTTCAGTTATGAAATGTTTTCTTATCTGGCTGATATGCTCATGTATGTATATGCAATTTTAGCATTAACCTGTCTATCACCACTACTAGACATTAACATCTTTAATTGTGGCATATGTGAAAGCCCTGCTGAGCTGCAGTCTTTGTCTTGATTAGTGGTCTGCTCTGTGTGTTTGCCACAGGAGTTTCCAGATAAACAGGAACTACATCGCAACATGCTAGGGCTGCTGGGTAATGTGGCAGAGGTGAAGGCGCTCAGACCTCAACTGCTCACCAGCCAGTTCATTTCTGTCTTCAGGTAAAACAGCTTTTATTCCATTTAAACTTAGTGTAGATACACATTCAAACCATTTAAAGGGGAGTAAAGTAAAGTAAAGTGGCCCCTTATAGTCACATGTGAACACCGAAGCACAGTGTGAACAGTGTGAAATTCTTTCTCTGCATTTAACCCATTCACCAAGTGCAGCAGCGGGGAACAGTGTGTAGGGACGGTACCTTACTCAGTCCAAGGATTCGAACCCATGACCTTCTGATCTCAGGGCGAACTCCTCAGCCACTAGGCCACCATTATTCAAAATTCCATCTTGGTGGTTAACAAAGGATGTTAATAAAATAATTTAGATTTTTAAAAATTATTAATTGCAGAAAAAAAATTATGCGTACAACACAAAAAATAGCCATTTCTCTCTCCGTAGATTAGTCACAAAAAATGGATACTCAACAAAAATGTTCTTTACAGAATGTCAGTGAAATATAAGCTTTCTAACATGTAGTCTGATGAAGGATATTTTTATTGGGAACATATCATAGTGATGGAAATGACATCATTTTGGTACTGGAGGCAAAATACATTTTGTTTAAAAAGAGTTTTATAATCCATCCTGAAAGATATAGGGAATCAGCAGTATTTTCAAAATGAGGGTGATATAAGCTCTTTCTTGTTTTTATTAGGATCCATGCTGCTGCTTTGGATCGTAATGTTTTATGAGGACATGCACTAAAACATATTACAGTAATCAGGCCTGCATGTAACAAATGCTGGATGTTTCTTTGTGTCCCTCTAGGACAGAAAAGATAGATGATCATATTTAGTAAATGATGCACTTTAGTGACTGCATTTATTTACAACATAAAACCAATCAGAAAATAGCTTTTTACTGGATAATGGTTAAGTTAAATTGAACCAGACATACAGGAATATGACATGTGACTGGATAATTTCTTTTATCTGATGTGGAGATCTGAAAATTCTCTGAAATTTGTACTCAAATCCCGTTTTGTTTGAATCTCTGTTTTGGTTAGTAACTTGTTGGACAGCAAGGCGGACGGTATCGAGGTGTCGTACAATGCCTGCGGAGTTCTGTCCCATATCATGTTTGACGGGCCTGAGGTGTGGGCCGTGGAGGACCCTGAAAGAGAGTGGGTCATGGACAGAATGTGGGATGCCATCCAGAGCTGGGACGTCAGCTCCCGTCGAAACATCAACTACAGGTATCAGTCATTTCTTAATGTGTATGATTTGTACCTCTTTGTTGTGATTTGTTTATTTTACAAAATTTGGGTGGTTTTATGTAATTCTCTCTGTCTTTCTCTCTCTCTCTCTCTCTCTCACTCTCTCTTTCTCTCTTCTCTTTCTCTCTGTTGTTCTCTCTCTCTATCTCTTTCTCTTCCTCTCTCTCTTTCTCTCCCTCTCTGTCTCTCTCTCTTTCTTTCTCTCCTAATTCACTCTCTCAGGTCATTTGAGCCCATTCTGCGTCTCCTGCCTCAGAGCATTTCTCCAGTCAGCCAGCACTGGGCCACATGGGCCCTCTATAATCTGGTGACTGTGTATCGTGAGTTCACATATTTACATTCTTACTAGGTTCACGCTAGTAAATAGTTTTACATGATAAACAAATTACCGTATTCTGAATATAATCATCATGTTGTAATTGACTACTAAATGTATCTTTACCAAATTACAAATTAGCCTGTGTCAAGATTAGTTTAATATCAACTTGAACAATGTGAACAAAACTTGAACAAAAGAACTGATCTAGAAAATGACTTTAAATATTTTGTTTAAATACCTTGGTTTTAAAATTTCAAAAGTAGGCAAAGTTTGCAAGATTTGTTTATTGTGAGAACAAGATTTCCCTTCATTATTTCTTGTATTTAAACCCGCAAAAAAGATTGAAGGGGTTGTAAATGCTTCTACAAGAATCTGGAAGTATGAACAGGGTCTCACTGATCTTGTCTCTCTCTTTTCTCTGCAGCGGGAAAGTACTGCCCATTATTAGTGAAGGAGGGAGGCATCGCTCTCTTGGAGAAAGTTATGGAGTTGGAGTCTTCCCATCAGGAGACCAAGGACATGGCCCGGTACACACATCGCATACTAGCACATGTACACATAGCAGTTCATATTATGCTCCTCTGGTGATGTATGCTTTATGCATACAAAAGAGATTTGGAGCATTTTAATTATTCAGTCACTGATTGTTCCGTATTTGACCCTGGGCTCTGAGTTTCTTCTTTTTAATTTTACTGCTAGCAATGTACTGCAGTGGTCGGCAAAAAGTTCAGTCAAGATGTCAACTTTTCCCAACTTTTGCTTTCATGCTACCATGGTAGAATATAAAGAAAAATTCATCCTTTTTTATTTTTCTGGAAACATGGGTGTTGAATATGAATATAAGAAATAGATGAATGATGGATGATTTTGTGTTCTTCTTTTGTGTAGTAATGCATTGAATTCTTTCTAAAAGAATCATCATTGAATTCTTTCTCAGAGAATTGTAACTCATAATTGAATTCTTTCCCAAATGTCATAATGAAATTCAGTTGTAAGGTCAGAGAGATTTATGCTACCCCTAATGCTTTGGCCAGCTTTGATTTGCTTTTAATGTCTACTGTTGCAGTAAGGTGATGGAGCAGTGTGGGAATTTTAAGGAGGATCCCATGGACACCAGCAGGTAAACACTGAGAACCAGGAGACCCCCATCCCCATCACCACCTAGTCCACCTTGAAGCGTTTGGACTGCTGAATCCCTTCTAGGATGTTTGTGCGCATCTCCTCTCTGCAGTTTAATGTGTACTGGCAGCTGGGTGGCTGGGAAACTCTCGATCTGACAAAAACTCTCACCTCCTGAGGCACACTTGGAAGAGTTTAGAGTGTGTGTGTGTGTGTGTGTGTGTGTGTGTGTGTGTGTGTGTGGTTTGCGGTTTTATTTGTGTTGCACACGAGAAGCAGTATTTGTATCATCCATTAAAGTTCTGAGTGTTTGTTTCGTTATGCCTTAGTTTTTACGTGTGTAAATGTGTTTTTTTTCGTGAGCGAAAGAAAGCAATTGTGTGTCTTTTTAAGGAACAAAATCCATAAGTTTTTCACCTCTTTCACACTGAGCACAAAAAATCACAGTACAACTGGCCTGCTGTCTCATCTTCAGAGAATGTGTGTGTAGGTGTGCGCGTGTGTATGTGAGAGTGTTTCTTCTATAAGCTTCACTAAATTGCACAGTTGTGGTTTGGGTTTGTTTTGTGACATTACAGAACCCAGAACTGACTGGACCGATGATGTCGGGGGTTCGGAAAGTCAGGCTAGCAGGTTTGACCTTTATGGATGTCCCATCAGTTTGGATGAAGAATGAGGATGATCATTGCTGTTTATCATGGAGAGACTTTGCTCCAAACTAACTGGAGACTGGAGAACGAACTCCAGAAAAAGCCACACGTAAACACACCCTAAGACTTCTGCTCTTGTACATAAATTGGGAGAATATTCTCATTTTGTTTTGTTTGTTCTCAATGTATGTTTATATGACACAGTTATAAAACACTCTGTTTGCCATGTTGATTTAGGGAGGCCAAGGCGAGTGGGCATCATCATGGTCATTACTGGTAATGATGACCGTTCTTCTATTTCTTTTTTCTTTTGAGTTTCTGAGGACAACCGAAATCTGGTTAGTGTTTTTTGGCTTCATGGTTTTTATGTTATTGGGTTTCACAGTAAAATGTGAACACTTATTTCTATATTAAGCCACAGAAAATAGTTTGTTATGCTTTAAAAGTAGGTTACGATAAATGACTTTACTTCTGATTTAGTTCCATATCTGTTTGTGCTTACATTGCTGTGAGCAAAAGGAAAAAAATAATAATAAGAGTTGTTGTTCATCAACCTCTCAAACCTTAAATTGCACCTCAAGGTCTGAGATTATGCTGCTAGTTTATAAATCCCTGACTTATTCCACAGCAGACTGTTTTGCCTTTTCAATGAATAAACTAGTGTATACTTTTTTGGGGGGCTGATATTGGCTTCATACGTACCAGTTTCTGAATTGTAGTTTTTTTATTCCACCTAAAATGGTGCAGCAGTTACATTTATTTAAGGATGTAACTGCTGCACCGTTTAAGGTAAATTGGACAGTTTGAGAAGAAGTCAATTCCAGCTTTTTTCCAGCGTACGTTTTGTTTCTCCTATCTGTGATGTTTTAGGAATTGCCATGGATGTTAAAGTTGATGATGGTGTGCTAATGATGGTATATTGTTGAGTTGGTGTATATCACAGCTTCTGGTTTGTTCTCCCCTCATCAGTTTCAACGAAGTGTAATCGGTCAATAATATCAATAAGTCCTGAAACCAGTGATTATAGAATATTGTATTGATGTGTCCCTATCGATCAAGCTCGGCAGGGGGAGAAAACACTTTTGATTCCACACTTTTGTCTCATTTCTCAATCCTGTTTTACAGAAGAGCATCTCTTTCACGTTTGATAGGCTAGTATTTATTCTGCCTTAGCTACTGTACCGACAGAGCGATTTTCTTTTCTCTTTCGAGCCAAAGTTCCTTCTTTACTCTTAAGTCACAAGTTAAGCTAATCTTGCTGTAACTAGGCTAAATAGTTTCTATGGCTCAAAGCTATTGGCTAAGAGGAAGCGCAAAGTGAACGAATGCACCAAAGGAAGGCTCTGAATGCGCTGTTTTGAAATGAAAGTTCCCCAGAATCAAATTTACACAGTTTTTTATCAGCCAAGATATGTTTAGTGTCTGAGGTTTGCTTATTTACTGTTGCATTGGAGCTACAATGCTACAGTAAAAGTAATGGAATCAAGTACTCTCACAAATTGGCATCAAACTATAACTGCATGCCTAAATCATCACACACTTGTTGAGTTTTTCATTGATCTCTACTAGACTTGTGTGACTGACTCAGTATGACACGCTGTTACCAAAAAAAACCCAAAAAAACTGATAAAAGTAAAGGCTAAACACTCATTCCTTGTTAGATACATGGAGAAAAAAGCTCCTGGGAGAAAAAAATAAAATAAAACTAAAGAAGATAAACCTCAAGCACCAAACATGTCTTAGATCATTTGAAGTAAGGAGGGAAAAGTGTGTAAATTAGTTTTTTGGCCGAACTGGCGCTTTAAACACACTGTCTCAGGCACTGGCCTCTAACCCTCGCACTTTCTCCTCAGTGACCAGTTCAGTAAAATGTGGGTTTGTCTGACTGCCTTTTGATAGGTTTATTTCTTTAGAACTGTGGCAATTGCAGCACCCGCTAGAATGATTTTGTTGAATGATTTGATTTTGTTTTCCTCACTACTAGGACTTGGGTGGATAGATAAATAAAGATCCAGAGGGTACTGTGGATGCTCCATTGTGTTTGTGTAATTTTGGCTCTACAATATCCTTATATAATATTCTCACACAACACAGTGCAGTGAAAAAGAACCATATTGCAAGTTCTGTCTTTTAATGCATTTATGGTTGACTTGACCTTGTTTTAGTTCTATGAGTAGGTTAAGGTGGGCTCTTTTAACATATTTTGTAGTGTTTTTTATTCAGCCTAATGTGTTCTGTATCCACCCCTTGGAGGAAATGGGTATATTAAATATATTCTTGTGTGTCTGTTCTAATATTTTGGGAGAATATATATGGGGAGATACTTCCTCTTTAAAAGAAATGATCAGGTTTATTTATCAAAACTTCATTTTATGAATACTAAGAATGGGCCAGTAGAAATGGTCCAAAATGACTTGGAATTAAATCTCATTTAATTTCCCTACATTAACATGTAGGGTAGCTCCACTTCAGATAAGTACTAATTCTGGAAAATATGAGTTTTGTTTTTTCGTGGCTGAGAAATGCAGAAATTTTGTAACACATAATACTATTGCCTTTGCACAAAGTAATTATAATCCTGCCTTTTCCCCCCAAATATCCATCAAATCCTATTGTAGAGTTTAGGTACGTACTGGTAGGGTGAACGCCCACACATGCTTCTTTCGTGTCGTGTAAAGCCACAAAGTCACCATAACACTTTGAACAGCCGCTAATGTTTTAAATACACACTTGGAGGAGCGTGCTGATAGAGGAGAAGGACCAGAGAAACGACTCTTATCCACAGATGACTGTGGCATCACTGGGAATTAAAAACACAAAACAGCTGCACCACTCTGGCCTTTATAGTTGTATAGTTTTAAGTGTCACTGTTCTGCGGATGGTGAAAGGATAAGGATTTAACAGCTACAGGCACTTGCTACATCGGGAAAACGGTTCGATACCTTTGTTGTTTACTTTCTTCACAAATTTGTGTTCATTTGATCAAGTGGGATATATAATATATATATATAATGGTCCAACATAAATATTTTCGATTATACTTAAACTGAATTTTAAAAATTATTTAATTTACAGACTTCTTTAAAATTATTTCAGATCCCACTGTTTTCAGTCATCACGTGGCAGTGTCTGGGCCTGTGATGTATTCCTGTAATTCAGGAACAGTGTGGTGGTCCCTGTATTCCACTAGATGGCAGGATTGGTCTGTTTTTATTTTAGGGCAATGTACTGAATATTTGTTCCTCCTTTAATACACCTGTTTTTAGTAAGTTAAGAAGCACCATTACATTAATGGTGCATGTCTGCACATGTCTTTGCAAGGAGAATGTGTTTAATAAACTGTTTATTTCACTGAAGTCAATGGTAACTTGTGAGTTTACTGAAATGTGAATGAACTGCCACAGTAATAGAGATCATTAGATGGCTTGGCATCAATGGGTGGCTTTGTAATTTACTGATGCACTGGAACACATTTCAAATTTATTCATATATCATATTAATCATACACAAAAGGTCATTCAGTGTGCTTTACAGAAATAGAATATAAAATAGAGATAATGGGAGAGATAAAAGAAATAAAATAATATATAAAAGAAAACTGAAAGTGCAATTTAAGGCTCCAGTCGGTGCAGATCTGATTCTGATTGGCATTTGGTTGGAGAGCATAATGGATAAACACCATTTCAGCAGGTTTAGTTTCAGATCTTTTCTCTACTAGCTGAGCAGCTCCTATAGATCTAAGAGACCCACCAGGAATATATACTTCAAATGTGTGTTAGGGCCAGAAATAACAACAAATTGTGTCTTTTGTAAAACATAAAAGATTATCTGTTGTTATATGGTCTTGCTGAAAGTTTATCATAGCCATTGTAGCCCATAAACTTAGACCTCTACTGAAAAAGAAGAGATATCATACACCTTGATATAGGAACAGACAAATTATGGCTGAAAATTATTCAACGTATAAAAAATGAATTATTAATTAACAATTATATTTTTTAGTTTTAATAAACACACACACACACACACACACACACACACACACACACACACATATATACATATATATATATATATATATATATATATATATACATACATACACACAATATATTATATTGTGTGCTACAGTATGCTATATTTATATTCTGACGAGTTAGAAATATTGTAGTGACACTCCTTCTCCAATGTGTTAATTTTAATGATTAAAATTTCATTAATTGTGTTTCCTTATGTTTCAGCAATGCTGTATATTAATGTCTACCCTATCATCCTTAAGTTTTATTTAACAACACAACAAATAGAACAAAAAGAACACTGTTATTACATTCTGACTTGCACCAAAATTAATGTGTCAAGACACTGAAAGGACCAGTCTGCTTCTGAGTGAACGCAGTTGCTCAATTCCTATATGAATTCAGACCATGAATGTCTGTGCAGACCAAACACAGAATGAGCCATAACTGCAATCTGTAAATAAATGTTATGTATTAATAAATTGTTTTATTAAATATGGATTTAGCTTTTAATTTATTTTAACCACTCACAGCCATTGGTGATTTTACTGTGCTTCACCTTGGCCCAACAACACCCTTAAACCAAGGAAAAATTAATGTAATGTAAAATGTGTATCATAAAATATCACCAGTCAGTTTATTTCTATGACTTTTCTTTTTGTTTTATGGATCATTGTCAAATGTTATTGTTTAATCCAAGCACACAAGAGTTAAACTAAAGAATTATGTAATTTTGATCTGGATCAAGTGAAGGGGACTACAGATATAAACACACACTTAGTGTATGTCATGTGTTTTCACCTCAGTACTAAGAGGAAGGGGAACTACAGATCGTTGCTAATATCTCTTTCAAGATGGGTATGTGTATGTCTGCGTGTATTTTTGAACTCCAGTGCACTCCTAGGGGCAATAAGGTAATACTTTGAATTGATACGCTCATAAATAAGTTTATAAATTGTTTATATATAGAAAATTGCCATGTTCCAGTAGCCTTTAAATCAGCTGTAACTAAACAAATCCCAAAAATGATCATGCTCGACATCACTGTTGTCAGACCAGTATCTCTTCTCTCCTTCCTCTCCAAAGGAGAATGCTGTATAGTATCAACTCAACCTATTTCTATTACAAAATAGGTTTCATGACCCGAACAAGTTTGGGTGAAAAGTTGCACATTTTACAGTCACTCTCTTGGTGAAATTATATCTTCACATTTATGATATTCCTGGATGACAGGACATCACCTGAAGCTAAATCCCAGCAGAACCCGAGTTCCTGGACACCCCAGGGGATGCACCCCCAAGATCTAACCTGATCATCACTGCTCTCATCACTTCCATATCAAAAGCACAAAATCTTTGGGTTTGCTTAGAAGAAGATAATTCCCACACACTGATCCGCACACACTGCTCCCCTCACATTACTTCTTGATACCGTCCCCACAACCTGCTCTCCATGGTAGCATCACATTTTGACCAAACAGTTGTCTTAGCATTACACACAGCATCTTTATGGCTAATATGAACTGTCACACTTCATTTCTGCCACTCTGCTCCACCCATCCCACCCTGCCTGCATTCTCTTCTTCAGCTCTCTTTCACACTTATCATTACTCTGGACTATTGATCCCAAATAGTTGAAATCCTCCACCTTTGCCAGCACTACTCTCTGCATCCTCACCACTCCACTCTCTTCCCTCTCACGCATACACAGGTATTCTGTCTTCACCTCACCAGAGCATCTCCATCTCTCCGGGGTTTCCTCAACCTACTCTCTGCTCTCACTACAGATCACAATGTCATCTGCAAATGTCATAGACCATGAGGACTCCTGTCTGATCTCATCCATCAACCTGTCCATCACCATAGCAAACAAGAAAGGATCCATGATCCATGGTGTAAACCCAGCTCCACTCGGAACGCATCAGTCACTCCTACTGCCAACATCACTGCTGTCACACAGCCCTCATACGTATCCTGTACCACTCCTCTGCCTCTCCTAAATTCCTCATATAATACCACAGCTCCTCCCTAGGCACCCATATGCTTTCTCCAAATCCACACAGACACAGTGCAACTTCTTCTGACCTTCTCTCAACTTCTTCACCCACACCTTCAGAGCAAACACTGCATCTGTAGTGCTCTTTCCTGGCATGAATCCATACTGCTGCCGCTATCTCTTCTTAACCTAGCTTTCACCACTCTTTCCCATAACTTCATGCTGTGGTTGATCAATTTGTCCCTCTGTAGTTACTACAATTCTGCACATCACCCTTATTCTTGAATGGCCTTTCCATTCTTCATTCTCTTTATAGCTTACTCCTTGCTAATCCTATGCACTTCTTGATCTCCACAGCCTAGCTATCCACTTCTTCTTCGCCAGCCGCTTCCTCTGGATACTGTCTTGTACTTCCTCATTCTACCACCAGGTTTTCTTGTCCTCTTTCCTCTAACTCCTTTCTAGCTGTCTTCCTTACTGCTTCTGCAGAAACTGCCCAGCTACCTGTCATCTCTTCACTGCCACCCAATGCCTAACTCCACCTTACAGTCCTCCTTCTCCGACCTCATCCTCTTTGTCCCTGGCCCTGCCCTCACTCTCCTCCTCTTTTTGACCTCCAGAGTCATCCTACAGACCACGATCCTATGCTGTGTAGCTAAACTCTCTCCAATCACAACTCTGTAATCTCTTCAATCTCCTTCAGATTCACCATGCTTCATAGGGTATATTCCACCTGCATGCATCTTATTCCACTCTTATATGTCACCCTGTGCTTCTCCCTCTTCTTAAAATACATGTTCACCACAGCCATTTTGCATTCCCAGTTTTCACTAGCACCCTGTTGGCTAACAGTACTGGTGGCGGTCATTGTTATCCTGGGTCTCAACCGATCCGGTATGGAAAATTTTCTGATTGTCTGCATATTTGACTTGGCAAAGTTTTATACTAGATGCCCTTCCTGACATTAACCTCGCCATTTACCCAGGCTTGGGACTGGCACTAAGAAATACATTGGCTTGAGCTCCACGATTGGCTGGCCTGGCTAAAACACTTAATAAAATCATCTTCACCTCCACCGCTTACCTACAAACACAAAACACTTGTAGACAGCAATGAAATGTTTGCATGCAGAGAGCTAAACAGTGTGTACTATGTTAAAACATTTATTACTCATTCAATATTAAAAGCAAGGCTTGTTGAATAAGTGCTTATATTTCAGATGATAATCTTTATTCATATGCCTGTTTAATCTAGCCATGCTTGTGTATAAATAAATAAACATACATAAAAGTACAGTGTGACTAAAATAAACTACACATGAAAAAAATGGTCATTCATCTAAATATTTATTCAACAAACCTTGCGTTTAAAGACTACAGCACCAAGGCAGTACTGCCAGGTGAACTACGTCACATCTTTTTTCGTGGCAATATTTCATTTTTCATGCATTTTAGCGCTAAATTAATGTTTTGTTACTGACGAGAGAACACAAAGAAAGCCATCCTGGGATAGTGGAATACCGCTGTACTCAGGCAGGAGATTTGCCAGTAGTCAATCCGAGAATGTTATTTATTTCTCCTTGCTGCTGATCGGCTGGTGCCATTTGACGCAACCCTGACTATACTGAGAGGTGGGAGGTTTGAAAGTAGCCAATCTGAGAACGTTATTTATTTCTCCTTGCTGCTGATTGACGTCTGTCCTGTGACGCTGCAGACCAGAATTTCCCCCGTGGAGCGTCTTGCCGAACATAAACCCCGCGAAAAGCGGGGGGTTACTGTATACAGCATCCAAGTAAGGGTGAAACCACTAATAAAGGATGCAGTGTGCTACTTAAACAGACAACTTTTTCTTTCTGTGTAGCTTCAGGCCATGTGCAACCTCACAGGGAGCTTTATGGATGTTTTCACAGGATTCCAAGGGTCTGCCAGAGTGTTAAAGGACAGCCAACAGCCATAAACGGCCCCTGGCTGATGCAGTGCTAATTTCTTAACCTCCAGGCCACGAGTGATGAAGGCAAGGTGGTGCTCTTTAAGGTTCTAGAGGTAGATATCTTGAATGCCATTGCCTGCTGCATGATTTTCTAGAACATCTGCCAGGCAAATGGTGACATAAAGGATCTGGAGGATACAGACAATGACTACCCAGTCGAACCGAAGAACCCAGTCGAACCAGTTGAACCAGTCGAACTGCACATATTTCAGGATTTAGGATGTGTATTTCAGTCTCCCTGTACTCCCTCTACTGTTGTTCTCTTTAATCCATCCTCTGGTGCAACTGCAACAGCTATCCCTCCCTTTTGCCCATAAAACCAAAGTTTGGATGTCTCCAAACACTGGTTTTATAGCCACCATGCATTTGCATCAGAACTGCATCTAGTTATTATTTTTTTATTCCAACCATTTTTTCTTCTTCTACAGTTTTTGAAATCAAAAATGAAATACAGTTTTTGGGACCTGACATATCTCTACACATTCCAAATTCCAGGTGATCAGGCTGGTGATCAGTATACTGGTGGTGCTGAATGCTGAGTAGTTGGAACTCCTTTATCTAGGCACTTTGTATCTTTAAGCACTGTGCCGTCTGTCACAGTGCAATGTTTGTTTCCATTTGTTTAATTTAATCTACTCAGCATGTCAAAGATAAAACAGCTTGATATACACGAAATAATATTTTTGCACCAACAAATTGATTCAAAACAGTGGATAAAGAAATGTGTGTGCTCAACGCTTTGCAGAATGCTTTTTATGTATATATGTATTTCATATATCGTCGCTGTCTGGCGGAAACCTCGTAACTCCACTTTTGGTCTTTGTTGTTTTTTTTCATAAATTGATGCTATTGGTCAGTCTCCATGTCGGTGTGAAACATTTTAAAATTATTGACCAATGAAAGGTGTTGAAAATAGTTATACCAATGACACATGATTCATTTATTTAGAATATACATAGTTTTTTGAGTTTCCTGCAAAATAGCCGTTTTGGACATATGAGGTTTCCGCCCGACAGCGACGAAATGCATGATTGCTACTCACCAATTGGTGTCATTTCTTATCACATATAGCTAGCACATAGAGTTGCTCCTTTTGACACTTTAAAAGATTTGACTTTTCAGTTTTATTCCTAGTCATAGCAAACTTATTTGGAGAAATAAAGAATCTAAGGGCCTATGCTCGCTCTGCTATGGAGAACAGAGAGATCAGTGCGTGGAGCTGGGTGGAGCTCACCAAGAAAGTAGGAATTAATGTGCATGGTCATGAAAGTGATGGATGGTTGGGTTCAAATTCAGTCCAACACAGTTTTGTTATTTCCCTGATCAGGCCAAGTCAAATTTATTTATATGGCACTTTTTATAGCTAATGTCACAAAGCAGCTTTACAGAATGTGGGTCTGATCCAAAGACCTAACCCAACCCAATGTCCTCTGACTGACACCAGATAGCAAAAGAGAATAAAGGGATATTGCTATGGAGATGGCATAATATCTATCTAGCTATCTCTTTCTCTTTCTCTGTCTATCTATCCATCTGTCTATCTATCTATCTATCTATCTATCTATCTATCTATCTATCTATCTAACTATCTATCTATCTATCTATCTATCTATCTATCTATCTATCTATCTATCTATCTATCTATCTATCTAACTGTCTATTTATCTGTCTATTTATCTGTCTGTCTGTCTGTCTATCTATCTATCTATCTATCTGTCTGTCTGTCTGTCTGTCTGTCTATCTATCTATCTATCTATCCATCCATCTATCGATCTACATTATAGGCCAGAAATGTAACTGACAAGTACTCAATATTTTATGGTCTGTCTAACAAGTTATTTAACCCCAAAGGGTAAAACTCCGCCATTCACTTTGTGTTGATCGTGGAGAAAGGAGAGTTATTCAACATCAAATAGTTCCCTCTGGTTTGCATATCATTGGATAATATTTTAATCTTTAACAGGATAATGATCCCAACCATTCCTCAAAACTGTGCCAAAATTATATTCAGCCCAAAGCAAATGAAAAAAATTTGATAATGATGTCTTGTCCTCTTCAGTTTCCAGATCTTTCTCCCAGGGAGTTACAGGGGTGAGCTCGACCCACAAGTTCTAAATGAGTGTCCAGCAAATGAGGCCGAACTGTTTGCTGGTTTAAAAAGGTGTTTGGACACAAGTTATTTCCAACAATTTGCTGGAAAGTATGAGGTGAATCTGTGTTGCTGTGATAAAGGCAAGTGGTCGTTTTGATGAGACTCAAGCAGACACTTTCACATCCGTTAAACTGCACTTACAGTGTATATTATATAATATTTCTAATGTTTATGTAATATATTTTTGAAAAAGCAGTCAAAGTAATAATTTTTATTAATCTGAGGGTGGGCCCAAACTGGACTGTAGTGTGTCTGTATGTCTGTGTGTGCAGATTTTAGTGTTTATTGCATTTTTGGAAAGTGTCACAACTTATTTGGAAATGGTGTGTGTATCATTCATAAAACCATAATGGGATTTTATGTATACGTTACCCTGTGGTTTAGTTGTATGACAGTAACTGAGAGACAGAGGGAGAGAGCAGTATATGATTGTCAGTATAAGATATACTACAGTCGAGAGGAAACCACAGTCAGAGATCAAAACTGGACATATGGGTGCAGCAATGTTATGTGCCAATATGAGTATTATTACACCCTAACAGATTTTGATGAATGTTGTGTTATGGAATGTAAATCGTACTTATAAATATAAACACTGGGATTTTATTCAAACACTGGGATTTTACTTCCATATGTATGTAAAGCAATGCACAAAAGTCTGTGAAAATAATATTTAAAAAATGTTTTGATGAGCAGTGAATGTTTGTACGATAATATTACTAAATAACACAAAAATGAATAAATGCAAATAACAAAGTAAATAGTAATTTTATCTACAGTATATCAGTGGCTGAAGGAACTGAGGAGGAATCTGGAAAGCCTGTGTTCTCTTTACCAGCTCAAAAAATATCAACTACAAAACAAAATCTTAATATTTTTGTACTGCTTTTTTTTGTTTCTTTGCATTTATTAACTTTGCTAAAAAGGAGCATGGTGCCAGACTTTTGCATAGTACTGTTGTGCAAATATTCATTCATGTGTGTGTGTGTGTGTGTGTGTGTGTGTGTATATATATATATATATGTATGTAGTGATGGCGGGCTTCCTTTCCTCCTCCCGTTTCACATATACACCTCCACCGGGCCAATTCAGCACCACACCCAGCTACTGCTCCACTTTACAGCTGTGGCTTACAGAATAAGCCACAGCTGACAGAGATCAAACACACACCATCAATAAGGAGAACTTTGAGGCTGTTGGTCACCCATCTGCTGTTGACCCTGGTACCCAGTACATTTTTTAATAAATCACTTGTATTACTGCTCACACCTGACTCCTCATATCTGTGTTTGCCCCCTCACAAGCTGGCAGTGTCCACAGTGGTGGAGATTGCAGGCACAATGGAGGCTGAGCATGGGTGGTCCCCACTGATTTCCCATCCCTTGTTATTGCTGCTTGTGGAGCCCAGGAACTGCTAGCCCTGTGCCAGGTCTCCATCATCCTGGCTGGACCCAAAGCTGACACTGCCTGAGGGTAGCCATCCAAGAAGGATGGGCTTGGTGTGAGTGGACCCATCTTCTTGCACCATTCCTCACAGGGGAAGGCCAGCGGACATCCTTACAGAGGAAGATGTAGCCAACTACAAGATCTTCAAGGTCAAGATCCTGAACAGGTGTGGGTTGTCTTCTCACCCCCAACATAGAGCCACCAACACAAATGACCAGCTTCTGAGAATCACAAGGAGATGGCTCCAGCCGGCTGGCAACACTTGATGTACCCCAGGCACATGGAGCCTTGTCATGATTTTGCCCGCTGGGGGGCCCCTCAACATTTTCAGTCATGAGACCCTGGGGAGGAAGCCAGCTAGAGGTCAATCACACCAGATGAGCCATTGCCCACTGATCTCAAGCGCCAAAAGCCCAACTGCCCAGTGTTCCCTCCTTGCTTCCACCAGGAACCCCACCCAGTCTTGTGTGTCCATGGGGGTGTGTGGGAGGTTCCTGCTGACCAGGTGAAGTTTAGGGGGCGAGGCAGGGAGTGGCCTGATTTGGGAGCCCCTTGTAGTGGGCAGGGACTGACAGCAAATGAGGGATCACAATCACCACCGACAAGTGCTGTGCTGTTAGAGGCGCCCCACCTGCCTGCTCTTGTGCTAGCCTGCTACTAAGAGACGATTCTTTGTAATGAATCAAAAGAGCCGACTCCCAGTGAGTGAGAGCCGCTCCCCACTTTTTTATCAACACACGAAGCATTCATATTTGCCAAGCATTCATATTTGCTAAAATATGAGGCTACAGATGATAATAAACGAAGAGCCGTTTAGGAGCCGAAAAAACGGCTCTTCTTTGGGAGCCGTGCCACAAGAGCCGGCTCTCTGAAAAGAGCCGAACTTCCCATCACTATTAAGCCTGCGAACGTAGAACATGAAATGTGTTCAGTCTTGCGAGAGTGAACATCACTCATGGCTACGTTCATAATTTGAATAATTCATTCCGATAATGGTAATATTGTTTCATCAATGTTTTTTCTCTCACACCTTAGGTAGTTCGCTGCCTGGTCCTCAAATACCTAGACTGGTGGTTGGAATCCAGTTTTCTGTTTTAGGTTGGAAATCTTCGGAAGCAGCTCTGAAGGTGCTGTCCCTCCATTTTTAGATCTTCCATTTTTTACTTGATCTTCAGTTAAGCTCAGCATTTGAGTCATGCCCTGCCCTCGGTAGCTTGTCCTGTAGAGTTGAATGCTCTTTCTGTTACAAATTCTTTCATCAACAGAGAACATTAAGCAATGTTAATTGTACTTTTAGATCATCCAGTTCAATATTCAAGTATTTTAAATGGCATTTTCTTTGAATATAGCCCAGAACAGTTATTTACAATTGATTTAGACTTGTTCAGTCAGTAAAGTTGCTGATTTGGTCTGGAAGTGCAAATGCCCTTACGTAAAATTACTGCCTAGCATAGAGGAACACAATCCAATAAATGTTTAAGCATAACTTCTTTTTCCTTTATACAGATGAATCGTGTTTAATATGACCAAGATCATGAACTAACGTTGACATTTACTTTCAAAAATGAAAGTAATCTCTGTCTATTCATTAACACAAGATGGCAGTATTCCTTTTCTATTCCTTTTCTCCTCAGAAGAAGTAGGAGCAATTTTCCAAGGGCTGTGGTACTGCAGTGGAAGTCTTAACACATGAGTTTTCTAAATTACATCACATCACTGACTTCTTGAACAGACAAAAACCATGTGGTGTAAATTTAATTAAAATGGAAAACAATTTGCCTTTCTTTATAACAGAATTAAGATTAAAGGGCCTCTGCGATATCAGCATTTGATTAATTATGAGCAAAGTACATTCATTTCCCAAATTATATATGAAAGCTAAGCTGCTAAAACAGCCTCTTTTTGAAAACAGTGTTTACTGACATCAGTAAAGGCTGACATGTATCAGCCTTTTCGCAGTTTATTCCCATTCATTCACACTGACGTTATAAGGATTACTTCAAACTCAACCAGAGACTGCTTTTTGAACACAATACAGGACAATTAAATGGGTCTTATAAATACATAGATATTAAAAGCACAGTAAGATGACTGATGTGGTGCCACATAAAAGGAAAAAAAACATAAAATGCAAAAAAAGTGTAGAATATGGGCCATTTAAAGCAAAGGTTAATGTCTGGCCAGCACTACAGGATTAGTTCTAACCAGTGTTAAAAATACCATAATTATATTTTTTCACCATTTTTGTTTCTTAGTCAGAAGAGTCCCACACTACAAATACCTTGAACGAAACACTACACACATTCAGATTATGCTCACATACAGGAGCCTCAACCACTTCCTATTCTTAAAATCCTGGAATTTCTCACAAAAGAAGAGCAAAATTATATCTAAACAATGGTGTATAATGAATGAAAATTGTCTGGCGGTGTGTGCTTTGTGCATAGAAAAAGCAGAGTGGTAAAAGTCTCACGCTATTGCCACAACTACAACAAATTTATGCTCCTACTCTGTATTTCATCAAGCTCTCAGTTTAGCAGCTTTGCTCAGAACTCCTGGCAACCCACTGTACATTTTTAACCTTGAACATGTTTAACCTTTAGAACATGAGCAGCACGCATCCGTGTCACAAAAAATGGCAAATCGTCATCATATGGTAAAACAGATCCTTATATGGAAGTTCCCCCTTTTCGTGTTGATGCTCGAGTTGTCAGACATCATGCCTTGCTTCTCCTGTGTCATGTAGAGCCAAAGTTATTGTAATTTAAAAACATGTGATAATAAAAACCACTACTGGGGTTTTAAAAACGTCGTCCCATGTAAATGAACAAATTTCTTCTATTTTAAGGTTTTTGAAACAAAAACCCACAGAGGGAGGGGGTCTGGAGAGTGAAAGAGCAGCAAAAGGCGAGTTTGTAGGAGAACAAACACCAGTTTTAGACTGTTTAACACCATTTATATTTACTGAAATCAGATTTAACTGATACACTCTGAGTTCAAAGGGCTACTATTTAACAACTTGACTGAGGACTCCAACTTGACTGAGAATAAACTGGAGGTGTAAAGATTGGATTATGGACACTCTTCACATGTCTATAATCCTCTTCATCACCAATCTGAACCTTTCAGACTGTGAGTTTCTCTATACAGGTGAATTTCACATTTACGCTGAAGCTGTGCAGAAATTTAGAAAAATATGTGGAATTGCCCTCTATAGGCCAATTTACTTGGAGTCCCTTGAAAGCCAGATCATGGACTTTGCTTGGAATGCCAGAAAGCTAGAAAGCTTAATGAGCAGTTCTAGGTATTATGTACTGAATTTTTACTGACTCTGTTTATGAAAGGCTGGATAATTACCCAGTCAATTGAATCTGTTGTATTTGACAGAGAGAAAACAAATCACTAGGTCACCAGGATTTGAGACTGAGAGCCACTTAATTCAAAGGCCTCTAATACAATCCCCAAAAGGCTGGTAAGCTCCTGCTATGATAGAATGAAATTATAGCCCTTTGAGGATAGGAACAGGACACCCCTGGCCTAAATCCTGCTCCTGTCCTTATTGTGGTGTAATTTGTGTGTAAAATGCCTCTGGAGGTACTATTACTTCTTTAAAAAAGATGTGTGCTCAGTAGTCATAGACTCTTAGACTAGTCACTATCTCTATGACACACTATGCTCACAGCAGGCCAATACAATTTTATTTCTTAGACACTGAGTTATTACTTTTGTTTTGTGGCACTTTTCAAATACAAAACACACCAAGTTACCTTTTTGTTTAATTTATAAGCCATAACACAGCATTAAATACAGATGTACTGTATGTACAGAATGATGACACCTAGTAGAATTTGAATCATCCAAAATTTTATTAAAAAGATAAAAATTATATTCTATGGCAAAATTCTGTCACACTTACTTGCACAATTCAAACCTTGAAACACAGAAATGTTTGTGTCCAGTTCTACCAAAGACTGCAAATGACCCATCCATGCTCTGCCCACAAACGTGTCTACAGCTGGACAAACAGTGACAAAAATCCCACTCGGCTTAATGAGGAACCGATACACACAAGTCACACAAAACCTGTTAAAATTCAGAAACTTTAATGATGTTTATTTGGTCTTTTTATTTTTGGTAATGTTAGCATGGTGACATTCGCTGTTGTTTCCAAACCACCTGTTTTGCAACAACACAGTCCAGCTCGATAAAACTAAAAATGAAAACTATTCTCAAAACAATAGACAATATTCATTTAATTGCTGTGTTCTTTTGACAGAAATCACAATATCAGTTTAGATTTAAGTTAGCACTAATATAATTAATGGGCTAATGAGGGCTGACCTGAATGATTCAAAAATGATTCAACATGTTTGTTAATTATAATGAAATTAGTTGTCTGTAGTGCTTTCGACCCCCAACAGAATCCTCCAACACTTTTACTGAATTACCTGAATGATTCAAAACTTTGAGTGTTTGTTCATTATAATGCAATTTATTCCTGTTTAGAATTCAAATAGTTAGACCCCAACAGTATTCTCTGACACTCTTCCTGATATTTTCCAGGCTTATTTAACACTTTTTAAAATAAAACATTTGATCACAAAACCAGAAGAAAAATGCCACATACCCACACCTCACACTCCTGATAATTTCTCAACTCACCCATTTTTCTCTGAAAGACTGAAACAAGATACATTAAGAAAGTTAAAGATAGTAAAATTACATTTAAACAAAGATGAGCTATCTAAGGTAATTGATTTGGCTGTAATTCTGACTTTTAAACTTGAATCCAGACACCTTTTTAGACACAGCTGAGCCGAGAGATGAAGATAAACAGAAATAGCAGCACAGCTAATCACCAAATATGTACGAACATTGCACAAAACATTAAAACTGTGTAATTACTTGCCGATACTGCAATATAGAAGGTACATTCTGACTGCTGCACCACTTAAGGTGAAATGGAAGATTTCAGCTGCCGAAGTGTTGCTACTCTAAAGTAAAATAATGCTTTCCAAACCTGAGAAGACTTATGTTTGGATATTTTTGTTCCTTTTTTGTTTTTCTTACCTTAAAATGCGAAAGATTAACTAAACAGAAGCCACGTTTACTTACATATTATTTCGTTTTTGCGGATTTCAGAACAATCCAAAGTGCTCAGCACACGGACACTGAATTGATACCATTTTTTGGTCATTATATCATGCATGTGAAGGTTAAATCTGAATAGAAACATCATGGTAAACATACACCTGTGGACAGACCATGAATAGTCCTTGCAAAATTTCATTTCTTTAACCAACTCTCTTGATAAACACGCTACACTTAACATTGATTGTGAATGAATGAAAAGAAAGGCATTGTGAAGTGCCCCCAAATAGCCACACTCACACACACACACAACTACACCTGTGATTAAATATAGGGAAAAAGCCAGTTCTATTGAGAGACTGACTGGGATTAGCAAAGCCTAAAAGCAGGTGCTCCAGCAGTTTTTCTACAAGTTCACAATGCTAAAGCTGTTTTCTGAAGTGCATTCGTAAGTTTAAGGTAAGCACAATATGCATCTCTGAACTATAAGCTTATGATTATCACAACTCGGATTACATGATAGCAAATCCTATGACATGCCAGCAAGGAGCATAAGGCAACTCATCAAAAGGACACAGGGCTGCATCTGCAAACACAAGGTCTCCTTTGAAGGACAAGGACGTGAGGTCTTTGTTTGAATCTTACTGTGTTTTTAGGCACAAAGGTCCGACAAATAATACCAAAAGCAGAAGTTACCGCAATGCTACCAAACTCTGGGTCCAATTCCACTTTTCGAATCAGTCCATGTTGGAGCGTTTGCAGTCCATACTGTAAATAACCTTCTCTCAGTCATGTTTTGTTCATTTTACAAGAACTTGAGGCCCATAAGTGCATTCGATATTACTGTTCTTACATGTTCTGAAAACAAAAAATAAAACAGACAAAAAAAGAAAACAAGGGCGTCTGAGGAGGGTGTGTTCATATCTCGTCACCGTTACAAGGGCTTTCGTTAAAAGCCTCTCTGCCTGGAGACACACCTCTTTGTCGTAGTCTGGATAAGCCTGAGCTAATGGGCTTTAAGAGGAGGAACTGTCCTGACCTTTCTGGCTCCTTGTAGCCAAAAGATCTACCCCGATAAACATGATTCACCAGTAATGTTGTTGTTCTGCCCGTCCTCGATGGCTTGGTTTGCCTCTTTTGTGATAAGGTCATTGCCTTCGGCGTCTGCTTTGGTTTTCCTCAACCTTTGCAAAACAAGAGAAAAAAGAGTAGAATAGAGACATTGTGTGCTTGAAACCTGGCCAGGAATACAGTTTTCATTGCATAGGGTCTGTGCTCCACTACTATAATAATGATAATTATAACAATAATGATAATAATATTGAACCAAGAACATCCGAATAAATACAAATAACCAACGCAGTGTGACCATTTCCTGTGATCTCCTAGTGGAAGGCCTATATTTACAGTCATCATCCAAAATTTAGCTGATCTTAAAATTTAGCAGTCCTTCATTAAAGTAAATCAGAAGCTGCTGATGGAACTGTGATGGCTGGAGAACATCAGGAACCAAACTTGTGATCTTCTAACTGTGCTCTTCTCAACATTACATTTATGCTTAAAAATAATCGCCTGTTTTACCGTATTTAAGCCTATTCACTTGTTCTACTGATTTTTAATGGTCAAAGCAGACTTGGTGTCCAGATGAATTAATTATATTATTGCATTATAACATACACTTTATTCATGTTCTACTTTACAGGGACATTAAAAATAAATAAAATAGAGAGGAAGAAAAAGACTAAATAAATCAATCAATCAATCAATTTGTGAAATAATGTGAAATGACCTTTTTAAAGAAAACAATCTGAAATGACAGAAGAAGAAAGCAAAATTTCTGCAAAACAAACAAGCCAGAATGAGAGGTTCTTTATGGGGCAGAAATTGACTCCAAGGATTTTCCATCCACGTAAAAAGCATGACAAAACGTGACGGACCGTCCAGTTACTTGCAGACGCTACAGTGTAAAGGGCTTTGACTATTTGATGGTTCACCCATTGCCCAGATATACAAATCTTCAAATAAAAGCTGTGCATTCTGCATTTTAACCTCATAGCAACATATATATTTTTTTGAATACAGACACAAACAACACAAACTGGGTCTCTGTTCACATGCATATATGCATAATGAATTTAAGTAGAAATACTTCTTATGGGATATAGCCCAGTGTTTCCTGGCCCTGGTCTTGTAGGTCCCACTGCCCTGTACATTTTAGTGTATTCCTGCTCTCGCACACCCACTTCTTTAAATTGTGCACAGGGTGGGTCCAGGACCAGGTTTGGGAAACACTGGTCAAACCGAAATCAATGTCTGTTTGTGATATCTGCTATTTTTAATTTTCTAATCAAAATTTAATAAGGTTCTAAGAAGAAACTAAACCAGTGTATAGTTGTGATATTAGATATTTTTCACTTGTTTATCAGATTTTAAAATGGTTCATATCAGAAATTGTGAAAACAGAGTGGTACCAGTTTACAAACAGAAAGTTTGACGTGATGAGGAGATACTGAACATTAAGTTATATAGTATAGTAATGAGAACCAAAAACTTCTTGCGGTGCTTCTACAAATGAGTGAAATAGAAACATTGGCTTAATCACAATATTTCTCTTACTTTTCTCTGTTGAAAACGATGAAGTCTCTCTGCACGTTGTCCAAGCGCTGCTGGAGCTGATCATTCTGTGCAATTAAAAGAGATTTGAGGATTTGAAAGAAGAAAAAAACTTCTCTCTATCTCTCTCTCTCTCTCACACACAAACACAGAAACACACACACTTAAAATATAGAAATTACATAAAATTATACATATATAAAATGCCTATAAATAAAGCTAATTCATATGTTGAACACTGACGAGGAAAGGATCTTTACATAGTGCAGACAATCTTTATTTAAAAAAAATTCTGTTAATATGATATGAACCCTAATATATGAAATCCAGATACTGCTACAACTACCACTGCTCATTATATTATTATTATTATTATTATTATTATTACTATTATTATTATTATTAGCAGTAGTAGTAGTAGTATTATAAATGCTGATCAAGTTGTTTCACAGTTTGATTAAATAAAATAGTAAAACAATGTAAATAAAGCAGGATAAAGCAAAAAGACATAACACAATGTAACATGATATAACATTAAATTAATATTAAAAGAAAAGCATAACATTCAAAATAGGAACACCAATAAAACCATTAGAACAATTATATAACTCAAATAACTGAATGAAGAAGCATTAGGAGTGCAGATGGTTCCAAGCTACTAGACGCTTACAGTTAAGAACTGTAAGCCTCAATTTCAAATTAACATGGCAAGATGTTCTATTCATTATGGTGCAGATGGAGTTTCAGTTACAAAGGCAACTTAGCTGGCCAGTGGTCCAACAGGACAAAGTGATATCCACATTCAGATCTGTGGAGACTTCAGTAAACAGGGCTGGACATTATGGTGAAAGGCACATTTTCGAAGAATGTGATTATTGAGATTTGGTGTGATATGTAAGAGCAGTTGTTCCTCAGCTCAGTGCAGGACATGATCAGACTGTCAGAAGCCACCAGATGTCAACTCACCTACGGGAGATTTCGGACCAGAGTGTCAGACAGTGCTCACCACCACAACCACTATCAAAACACCAGCTGAGCGAACAGAGAGTTCCATCTCTCTGTACTGTATTTTTCCAAGACAGTAAAGTCTTTGCCAGGTTGCACTCAAGTTGTTTTGGCTCATAATGGTCCAAAATCTTACTAAGATACTTGTTTTTCAACTAAAATGCTAAATAAACTAAATCGTGTTTTTGCTGTCTTTTAAAACTAGTAATGCCATGAGCCTGATGAACATTATTGGTTAAAGAGCTCCACATTGTTGGTGTTTTTAATTATTGTGTCACTGCACTGCATTATTTTTTTCCACAGGAATCCGGGAATTTACATATAATACCAGGAATCCTTGGCTTGTTTTTCACTCCTGGAGTTTATAGGAGATTTTCTCTGTGTGGTCAGTGTGGTTTCAGAAGAAATGTAGACTCCAGAGAGCAATGTTACTTGGAGGACAGAATCTGAACAGCAATACACACTGACCAACCGTAACTTAACATAACTCTATGCCAAGACTTACAGCAGATCCTGTAAGTTCAGACATTTGTTCAGCACATCCCACAGATGCTCACTTGGGAATTTGGAGGCCAAATCAACACCCTGAACTCTTTGTTAGGTTCCTCAGACTGTTCCTCTACAGTGTTTTCAGTGTGTCAGGACTCGTTATCCTGCTGAAGGAGGGACTGACATTAGAGAACACCGTTACCATGAAGGAGTGTTACTTGGTCTGTAACAGTGTTTGCGTTGGTGGTTCATGTCAAAACCACATTCACATGAATGCAGGACCCAAGGTCTCCCAACAGATCATTAACCAGACACTGCCTTCACCAACTTGTTTTCTTCCCATAGTACATCCTGCAATGGAGATTATAGTTTTGTGCATAGTTGCCGATGTCAACCATGGGTGCAGATTAAAATAGCTGAGATAACTCATTACAAGAGCCATCTGGATACTTTTAAACAATTACTTATACTGCATATAAGCTTCCTGTCCATGCTCATGCTGCGTATTTACTGGCTTCTTGGTTCCTTTTTTTCACAAAAGAAAATCAATAAACCAAACCCACCATTTTTCAGTATTGATTCATGGTGATGAGATGTAAAAGGGGATTTAGGAAGTAATGAAAGCAAATTTAGAGAGAGGGATGGAGAGGCAGGCCAGCCGTGGGCTGTGGGATGACCCGTTTTATTTTGTTCTCACAGCCAGAGCTCAATTTTACGGTGCATTATCTGTGATTTAATTGAGCTAATCCTTCTGTCCATTATAGGTTCAAAGGCAGCCAGGCCTCAGAGAGAGAGAAGTGAAAGGAGAGAGAGCAAAAGAGAAAGAAAACAAAAAGAGACTGTTTTAGAGAGAGAGAGAGAGAGAGACAGAGAGAGAGACAGAGAGAGAGACAGAGAGAGAGAGAGAAGACAAAACAACTGGGTGAGAGAGAGAAAGAAAAAAGACAGAGGAAAAGTGAAACATAGTGAGAGAAAAAATGGAGAGAGAGGTAAAGAGAGAGAGAGACAAAGTGTAAGAGAGAGAGACAGTGAGAGAAAAAGACAAAGTGGGAAAGAGAGATAGACAGAAGGAGCGAGTGAGAGTGTGGAGATACAGAGAGCAAGAGTGTGAGAAACTGTTTAAGACAAAGGAAAGTGAGGGATGGGAAGTGAAAGAAAGAAACAGGTGGAGAGAAGGAGGAGTGTAGAATTTATGTTAACGATCCAAAGGCGGTTAGGGCTAGACCCTGGGGCAGCACTGTTCATACAATATTGATCCATGCTGCTTTAGAAATAACACACGTACTAGCCTTCTCTCTGCTCTCCTCAAATCTGCTCGTGTTCCTCTTCTCAAGCTCCACAAGTAGCCCTGCTGCTTTAGAAGTTGCTCTAAAACTAGGACTGGGCGATACTGATCAAATAAAACACCCCAGTATTCTGCAAACAGTACTTAAAAGTAAAGTTAATGGATCTGTGCTTCCTGAGTGCTGCTAAAAAATCCTATAAATCTGGTATTGTGTTTTGCTCTTTTAAAAAAGGGACACTTACACAGTATTATAGACATTAGTAAAACAGAAAGCATATTTGCATATTTGTTTTTCATTGTTTTGGAATTGTAAACCGCTCTTTCAAAACAGTCTGATATGAACCAGTACATGACATGCACTGCATTTAAATATGAGAAGGTCCAGCGGTTATTACTAGAATTAAGTTTCCAGTTCATTCTGGTCTCGTAAACTTGACACTGCCCCTTAGTTCACAAACATATAGCTGCAATTATGTTGGCATTTTTGGACATTGAGGTTTGCAGGGACTTGAAACTGAAGCCTGGGCCTGACCCATACCTCCAATTTTGAGGCCCAACCCAATCAGACCCACCAGGCCTGCTTTGTGCTGCTAAATTTGGTGTGTTTGCCTGATGAAAGGATTGAACACAAGCCTGCTGATTCCAGGCTAAAGGTGTTCTCCACTATGCTGCCTGCAGACACTGGGGTTCACAGGGCTGAGTTTGTGTTCCTGATGGTGCACAGAGATTACACAAAACACTGTGCTCCTTTATGCCAGTGCAGGAGCAGCATAAACAGCCTGGGTCACCTTGAAGAGCCTGCTACAGCCAGAGCGAAACGCATGGCTGCCTCAGCAGCATAAGCATTAGCAAAAACTCAAGCCCATGCCAGCGAAAGTGCAATTGAATCAGTGAGGCAAAACTTTTCCCACCTCTTTTCATTAACCACCCATCAGATAATTTATTTATTTATTTTTGTTTGTTGAGTGTATCAAATTAAGCTTTGGATGCTGCCCCCTTTGGCACACACACCCTGCAGACACAGCTAATGGAGACTTGCAGGTATAAAGGAAAAAAAAAAACAGAGCAGTGCATAGTCAGTATATCCATTAGTCAACATGATCCTAATCATGCAGTGCAAACTGGTGGGGTACAAACATCCGGTGCTTATTAGATACAGTATCCTCACAACTCTGGGTGGAGTTGGATTGAAAGATCTGGGGACTCTTGCAATAGAGAGGGCAGAGCATCTCTGAGAAGTGAATGGAAAAGCTAGAAATAGCAGAGCATCACTGAGTGACAACAGGAGAAACTGCCTGTCCATTTGCAGAAAACATGCACTGCAGTATTAAGGGATTTTTTATTCACACAGAGATTCAACTTTATTTATCCCAATTTTAGTCATGTACAATTCCATCGACTTCCAAGGGCTTTCCCATTCACACAGTCCTTCCAGCACTGGGAGGGTGAAGGCTAGTAAGTACTTTCTCCAAGACCTGAAACACCACTGCATCATTTCAAATTGCCTCTGGTGTCATTGGAGTCGACGCAGTTGGAGAAAACAGTAACTGTGTTAAACTGCCAGTGTCAGCTAACAGATGCCTATTGTGGTTAGCATCATGATAAATGATGGGGAAGAGGAGGATCATCCTACTCACAGAGAGAAAGAAAAGCCAAATGTCTCGCTTGGACTGCCTACAAGTTTTGCCAGGTAGAACAGCAAACATCAAACTGATAAACTAAAATGTTTTATTTACAAAATATCCATAAAATGATTTTGATGAAAAGTTCCAAAACATGGTCATTTTAAATTAGTCATATAGGGATAGCTTTATTTAAGTATTTTGGGAGCCATAGTTCCCAAAACACTGGGTTAAAAAACTAGGCTGCACCAAAGCGTAGCTACACAGCTCGGAAACTGATTACCAGCTAAGATAAAAAAAAAGTTGAACAGTTTTCAAGATGAATCTTGAGAAACATTTCTCCCATTGCGGTGAAAATTTGCAGATGTCTTTGTTATGGGGATACAAGAATATGACCAAAAGCACATTCTGCTTGAGCCTTTTTAGCTGCATATAATGAGTATAAAATTTTAGCGAAGCTGGAAAAGGACAAAAAATGAAAAAATACAAAGTACAAACACACAGCAGACTCATAAACAGACTTCAGGATACTAAAGCTCAGGTCAGTTATAAAAATAAAGATGTGTGTCACTGTTTGCTGTGGTTCATTAAAAATGAATCAACCTGTGAACGTGGCTATTCATTCCCCGAATGAATGGAGTGAGCTATTTCTTTTTAAACACAAACTTTTTTTGCTCAGTAAAGCATAGTTTGTGTGGCTCAACACACTGGTTTTATAGCAACCATGCAACCACACTTCTCATATTCTGATGGAAATGCATTTATTATTATTACCTGAGGAGACCCATCTGAACCACCATTCTCCTTGGTTTTCCTCGCTAGTCTCTTCTTCTTCTTGTGCAGAGGTTTAGATTCCAGTATCATCTCCTCCAGCTCAAACGTCGGGTCACAGTTAAGTCTCCGCCTCTACCGGTTGCAGAAACAAATCAGATGGTTGTGTTAACATCATGTCTCATGGGCATCATCAGCATTCTAACACTGAACAAAAGCATGGATCATAAAAAAACACACAATTTTAGGCCACAACCTATGTTAGCCCATCATGCCATTCTCTTATTTTATTTATTCACTGTTCTTTCCTTCTTAAATACTTTTTGCAAACTAAAGCCTCTGCACTCATAGGTTTTCCCTACTACCACTGCTGTCTATCTGCTGCAACTTGTCTTATTATAGAGTTTGGGAAAATTACTCTATAGCATTGTGGTATTATGTTTTTGCCACATCATTTACCTTTAGAGTTGAGAGCAAGCGAGAACTAATTGTCAAGTTATAATTCATACTTCCAAGGTCAGCCGCCCTTTCACTCCTAAAATTCAAGGAGTGTTTTCCCAGGAGACCTTGCACAGCTCTGTAATGTAATGCTCACATGCATCTGAACACATTCTCTGTTGCTTATGAACCCGTAGGAGTCGTACTCATGATGAATGTTTTAAAATTAAGCTGAATTCTGATGAGAGTGCAAACTGTAAGTTACAAGTAGAGGAAGAGATGATTTATTATGTGTGTTGCCTTGTTTTGTGGAAAGAAATAACATGTTTTCCTCCTTTTTTGACATTGAAACAAATGTAAGAAAAATATTTATTTGAGAAATGTATTTAATATTTATTTATAAACCTGTGGTTACTGCATGTGAATCAGAATTTTGGACATTACTATGTAATACATTGTACTATTATTTACATAATGATGTATTTACAGTTAAACAGAAAAGCGACAATAAACCAACAATTTTAATTCCAGACTTTTAAGGGTTAAATCAAGCATGAAGTGCAAGGTTTGCGTGAGACATTGTCTGTTCTGGACACTTACATTAGGGATGAACCCTGGTGGGACCTGTTTGTTTAGCACAGCATCCCAGTTGACGTCAGATAGGTAGTCTATGTCCTGCAGGTCCGGGAGGCAGGAGAGCCGCTTCTGAGTATCAATACACAACAACTGGAAAAGAGCAAGCACCAATAATCAGATTCATTCATATCAATTATTTATTTACTTGCATGTAACATTAATTGTCTGTGTCACAGTTATGTCACAGTATGTCACAATTATGTAACTTCCAGCCCCCCTTAGCCCCAATGCAGGCAGTTAACCAGAACATTGGGAAATTTTGTAAATTAGAGTTTTTGCTGAACTGTCACTTCATGTTTTGATCTACAAGCTTAAGCTTAAATTCCTAAAGAAATAAGGAGTGAAAAAACATTGATTAAAATGAAATATTTTCTTACCTTTTTCAACAGAGCTTTGATCTCTGCAGACCAGGCAGGCGGGTAGTACGGCTGGACTTTATGGAAGGTCTGCAGGATCTCACTGGCTGGTGTGCTGGAGCGCATTATGTAAGGCCTCTGCAAAAAAAATAAATCAAAAGAAGAATGAATGCAACCTAGAACTTCAAGACTATGTGTTTTACATGTTTATTATTATAGTAGTGCAGCAGTGCACTTTGGACTCAAGTAGTAGTGTTGATTTCTTTTAACTTTGTACAGGTCCACAGCTGCTGATGACATTAAAGTAACCTTGAATCTTAAACCTTTAACAATAATATCGCATTTAAAATGGTGACTTGACACTGGGTTTTTTTGTTACATGAAATTGACCACAATTTGGTGCTTTTTAAATTAATGACTGACTACATAAGTGCAAAGGATGTGGCTGAAAAGTTTAACAAAGCATTTCTGGATTTGCTGTACAAATGGAAACCCTATCCCAGTGCAATCCTCATTCAGTCGGGCTGAAGTTTCTCCGTAATTATCACTCAAGTAGGTGTTTTTCAGGCACACCATTGAAAGGGATAAAATTGATATAAACTCAACACAGCAGGAACTCTAATGTATGCATATTTGTTCTTACCCATTGTGTGTTTGTGCAGCAAAAGGCCCAATACACACCAAAAGTAAATGCAAAGATTATTACAGTACAACAGTGATCCTTCAGCTGGACTATGGACTGAAACAGGCTCCACGGCTGCTCATTAGCAAGGTTTCCTTCAACTTTATGTGCATTTTGTAAGCAATAAAATGAAAATGCATTTACAAAATGATTGAAAATTATGCTGCCAGCAGCCTGTTTCCATCAAACTGACCTATGGATATTGATACTGTTTTTGGGAACATTTCCCAAGTCCTGTCAAACAACTCAGTCAATGTTTTGTTGACATTTGCAATGTACTATGAGGACGTAATTATTTGCAAATATCAGTCTTGAAAGCACAGTAAGAAAAACAGCCTGTTCAAAGGGAGGTCCGAAATAGTTCCCAAAAAAAAAAAGAAAAAAAACCCCTCAAAAAACAGCATGGGCCTTTTTACTCTTCACATCCAGTTCAAGGATAAGCTTCATATCTCACCCAGAGCAATTCATGAGTCCTAAATCAACACAGATCTGCGGGACATGGGAAATCTCACCTGTCCTCTGAGCAGCTCATATGCTGTTATGCCCAAAGACCACCAGTCCACTGCAAACGAGTAGCCTGGGTGCGTTCCCTCGAATGGCTGGAAAAGCTCTGGAGCTGCAAAGGTCCAGAAACATGTGAGGGGACATAAAGTTGTGTGCAAAGATTTAAAAAGTTCTGCCTGTTTTTTTTCTCTGCTTCTATTTCAGTCACAAATGGACTTTTTCCTGTCAGCTTGGGATCCACATTCAGATTCATTCATAAAATAAACATGCACTTTTCCACCACTCTTCTGCCTCCCTTCTTATTTTCTTGCTCTTTCTTTCTACCATCAGAATTACAACCAGACATCCGTCATATGGAATAATGACATTAAACATGGTGGTCCTGAGGTCATTTGTAGGTGTTAACTCTCTTATGCTGAATTTATTTTTGAGCATTTCATTTATCAACTTCTGTTTCTACATTCTCACTTTTAGTTCATAAGTATCACTTCCTTCCTTGTAAATGTTTAATTTATTTTATTTTTTGTGCAATGCTTAGGCTTTTTTCATTTGTTCTTTCCTTTAGAAGGTCTTAAATGAACCTCCTGTACTGTAAAGATGACCCCATGTCTTCTGTATAGTTCCACTATCCAACCCTCTACATGTCATTCAAATTTGATGACAGGTTTGAGAGAAGTTTCCCATCATATATATTCTCAGACTCAAATTGTGATATGTACAGTGGTATGCAAAAATTTGAGGGCCCCAGGTCAAAATACATGTTTTGCTGTTTTTGAAAATAAGTAGTCACACATATTCTACATAGAACACACTTTCATTGTTATTTGCCGAATTTTACATACTGGAAATAAAACAATCATAAAGTGTGGCCAGTGCACATAAAATGGCACATTTTATGTTTTATGTTTTAGTTTCTTCTAACATGCTAGCAAACATAAAAACTGCACTCTTAAATTTGCCTTTGTATACATCTATGTAAAGTCTGAGTCAAAAGTCAGGAACCACTTAAATATCTGTAAAATGCTTAATATTAAACTGATCTTATCATTACAATGATCTATTAGACCAATTAGTTTACCTTGTTAATATATGTTGATATGTGATGGTAATAATGCTAAACTAACAGTTAGTTGGATGGTTCCTGACTTTTGACTCATCTCATGGAGGGCAAGGGTGTATTCGCAATAGGCCTTGCCACCTTGTACCGTGTCCCCTTCCCATTCTCCTGCTGTACTGCACTCACATGAACACATAATGTTCTGGACCTGAGCATGCTTACATTATTACATTATCCACCAGTTTATTATTTTCTTCCAGTAAGCTGCACATCCCTTCAATTACTGAAGCTGCAATTTTTTCTGCTCCTCACCAGATTCTTCAGTAGTCCTTCGGGATCCATGAACATGGGAAGCTTGACCTTTACATCAACAGGGAACTGATTATGGATTTGGTCCCCTTTGCAGCCATAAGAGCTGCCACTCTCCTTAGACAACTTTCCACAAGATTTTGGAGTTTCTGTGTGAATTTGTGTCCATTAGTTCTATAGAGGTCAGACACTGATGTTGGACGGGAAGGTCTGGATCACAATCTCTGTTCCAGTTCATCCCAAAGGTGCTGGATGGGGTTGAGGTCAGGACTCTGTGTGGA